>CM064552.1:3303506-3318506 GCA_032716605.1 Paralithodes platypus | reverse complement strand
TAACTATAATTCTCTATTATTTTGTTTTTTGTTTTTATTATATGCACGTGTTTTGCCCAGCCATACGTCGCACTCAATATACACGTGTACCAGTATTTCAGTGCGCTAATAACACTTTAGACACACATTTATTGTATGTATTTGTTCAGGAAGCTAATGCAAATGATATCCATTCACATGATTGCATGCTCTATTTACAAGAAATATTATATATTTTATTAAGAAGAAACGAGGTGTTTGTGTGTGTGTGTGTGTGTGTGTGTGTGTGTGTGTGTGTGTGTGTGTGTGTGTGTGTGTGTGTGTGTGTGCGAGGACAAGCAGTGGTGTGCTTAAAGGTACAAAATTGACTACATATGTAGGTTTGCAGGTACATGAGGTTTATTTAAGGCGACAGTTTAACCCTCTCCGACATATGACGCGATTTTGAGCCTATTAGGGATACTTTTAAAGCCTTTGTTACCATCAGGGGTATTTAGAAACCTTTAGTTTAGTTACTCCAACCTCTGTAGTTGTCTTTGAGTTAGCTGTGGGCAGAAAACTAATTTTGGAGAGGTAATTATAAGAGTGAGAGAACTCTATTTCTTATTGCTAATCTGGCAACCTCTGCGTCATATGAGCGTGAAAGGGTTAAGTGTACACACCTCTTTAACCATTTCCCTGCGGGAGACGTTCCCGAGCGTCATGGCAACTTACAGCAATCTACAGGCTTTTAAAGCCTCTTAAAGCCTGTAAAATTGAGTGCAAGGGAGCTCATTGCTCATTTTAGAGAATGTCTATGGTAGCGCTGCGGGTGAACCCTGCGAGCTACGAAGCTCGTTCTGGCGTAATTTTGAAGCTATTGCTGTCTAGTGTTCGGCTGAATACATTTCATTTTATTTCATTCAGATACTTGCCTAATCAATCAGGAGTGCCTGTATGAGCCCTAATATGGCGGAAATAGGCGGAAATATGCCCGCAGCGTAAGTGTTAACCCGTACAGCCCCAGCGACGCGCCTGACGCGTCGGCGATGTATGTAACGCACAGCCCCAGAGACGCGCCTGGCGCGTCACCCTAATTGCGCCGACCGTAACCTCAGGTGTAGCCACTCAAGAGAGCTCAGATTTGTATGGGAACTGTGTACGTATCCCATGCAACCGTACCAATGGTTGAAAACTCTCAAAGTCCACGTGCGTGCGCGCGAGCGCGCAATAACCTGTTTTTTGGGGGTAATTGCCTTCAATGTTTTACTCTTGTAAAATACGTTTTCGGGGGCTCTGTAGGACCATTCTTTAAGCTTTTTGAGCGGTTTTTCGGGGTTTTTCCTTCATTCCTAACCCATTCGCTATTGTTTCTGGAATAAAACCATTTTTTGAAAACCGGCCGGGTTCTGGTGAACAAACATTACAAAACTAGCCGGGGCTGGACCGGTTAAAATACGTTGAAATGGAGTTTTTTCGGTTAGGTTAGGTAAGTTAGGTTAGGTTAGGTTAAGTTAGGTTAAGTTTGATCTAGATAGTTATATTTAGGTTTAACAATAAAAAAATGTACTCGTAAGCATGCAAAATTAACGTGTGTACTGATAAACACACCACCGCTGGTGTGTGTGTGTGTGTGTGTGTGTGTGTGTGTGTGTGTGTGTGTGTGTGTCAATCAAAACTTAAAGAAGAACAACGCAAACAATCTACAAGTTACAGTGAAAGGAAAGCGCTTAAGAGGTGTAAAGACAGAGAACGAAAGGAAACACCCGGAGGAGAAAGAAAACGAGCCAAGAGAAGGAAACATGGGCAAACTATTCTCTTTTTACTTGGGCGCTCGTGTGGTGGTGAGGAAAGTTATTGGTGTTTGAGGGGGACAGTGGTTATTTTTTGGGGTCTAATTTATTTATATATTCATTTATTTTTAGTTTCCTCGCTAGACCTTCATCAAGTTTAAGAAAACACTCCCTAGACCCGCTTCAAGATAAATTTGTACATTAATCGATAGAAAAATGTTCCGGCCGAAGGCCGTTTTCTCTTAAAATTACAGGCTGGCTGTCGCTCGCCAGGTAAAAATCGACACCTAAATGGTGCAAAAAGTCTTGATATTTTTACATAGAAATGGGACAAAAGGTTTTATAATCGACAAACTAATGGGGCGAACGTCAACAAATCTGAAAACTAATGGGGTTAAACACGAGGGAGAAGGGGGACCAAAAAAAAAGACCCATCTCCCCTTAAGGAGCTAGTCTGTCTGTTCGCGGGATAACGAGGAAAGTTGGAAAGAAAATTTACCTCTCAATTGATGGGGGGACGAAGTGTCTCAATTGATGGGGGGGGGGACGAAGTGTCTCAATTGATGGGGAGGGGACGAAGTGTCCCGATTGCTGGGGTGGACGAAGTGTCTCAATTGATGGGAGGGACGAAGTGTCTCAATTGATGGGGGGGGGGACAAAGTGTCTCAATTGATGGGGGCGGAGGGACGAAGTGTCTCAATTGATGAGGGGGACGAAGTGTATCAATTGATGGGGGCGGGGGGAGGAAGTGTCACAATTGATGGGGGGGATGAAGTGTCTCAATTGATGGGGGGGGGACGAAGTGTCTCAATTGCTGTGGGGGGACGAAGTTTGCCTCAATTGCTGGGGGGGGGACGAAGTGCCTCCAATTGCTGGCGGGGGGGGACGAAGTGACTCAATTGCTGGGGGGGGGGGGCACGAAGTGCATCAACTGCTGGGGGGGGCGAAGTGCCTCAATTGCTGGGGGGGACGAAGTGCCTCAATTGCTGGGGGGGACGAATTGCCTCAATTGCTGGAGGGGATGAAGTGCCTCAATTGCTGGTGAGGACGAAGTGCCTCAACTGCTGGGGGGGACGAAGTGCTTCAATTGCTGGTGGGGACGAAGTGCCTCAATTGCTGGGGGGGACGAAGTGCCTCAATTGCTGGGGGGGGGACGAAGTGTCTCAATTGCTGGGGGGGACGAAGTGTCTCAATAGCTGTGGGGCCGAAGTGTCTCAATTACTTGGGGGGACGAAGTGTCTCAATTGCTGGGGGGGACGAAGTTCCTCAATTGCTGGGGGGGACGAAGTGCCTCAATTGCTGGGGGGACGAAGTGCCTCAATTGCTGGGGGGGGGGGACGAAGTGTCTCAATTGCTGGGGGGGGGGCCGAGGTGCCTCAATTGCTGGGAGGGGACGAAGTGCCTCAATTGCTGGGGGGGGGACGAAGTGCCTCAATTGCTGGCGGGGACGTAGTGCCTCAATTGTTGGGGGGGACGAAGTGCCTCAATTGCTGGGGGGGACGAAGTGCCTCAATTGCTGGGGGGGACGAAGTGCCTCAATTGCTGGGGGGACGAAGTGCCTCAATTGTTGGGGAGGACGAAGTGCCTCAATTGCTGGGGGAGAGGAAGGGCCTCAATTGCTGGGGGGGGGGGACGAAGTGCCTCAATTGCTGGGGGGGACGAAGTGCCTCAATTGCTGGGGGGACGAAGTGCCTCAATGGCTGGGGGGGGACGGCTGGGGGGTCCAAGTGCCACAATTGCTGGGGGGGACGAAGTGCCTCAATTGCTGAGGGGGACGAAGTGCTCAATTGCGGGGGGGACGAAGTGCCTCAATTGCTGGGGGGGATGAAGTGCTTCAATTGCTGGGGGGGACGAAGTGCCTCAATTGCTGGGGGGACGAAGTGCCTCAATTGCTGGGGGGGGGGGACGAAGTGCCTCAATTGCTGATGGGGACGAAGTGCCTCAATTGCTGGGGGGGGGGGGGGGACGGAGTGCCTCAATTGGTGGGGAGGGGGACGAAGTGCCTCAATTGCTGGGGGGGGGGGAAAAGTGCCTCAATTGCTGGGGGGACGAAGTGCCTCAATTGCTGGGGGGACGAAGTGCTTCAATTGCTGGGGGGGGACGAAGTGCCTCAATTGCTGGGGGGGGGACTAAGTGCCTCAATTGCTGGGGGGGACGAAGTGCCTCAATTGCTGGGGGGACGAAGTGCCTCAATTGCTGGGGGGGGGACGAAGTGCTTCAATTGCTGGGGGGGACGAAGTGCCTCAATTGCTGGGGGGGGAAAAGTGCCTCAATTGCTGGGGGGACGAAGTGCCTCAATTGCTGGGGGGGACGAAGTGCTTCAATTGCTGGGGGGGGGGACGAAGTGCTTCAATTGCTGGCGGGGACGAAGTGCCTCAATTGCTGGGGGGGGGACGAAGTGCCTCAATTGTTGGGGGGACGAAGTGCCTCAATTGCTGGGGGGGGGGACGAAGTGCCGCAATTGCGGGGGGGGGGAAGGAGTGCCTCAAATGCTTGGGGGGACGAAGTAGCTCCATTGCTGGGGGGGACTAAGTGCCTCAATTGCTGGGGGGACGACGTGTCTCACTTGCTCGGGGGGGACGAAGTGCCTCAATTGCTGGGGGGGACGAAGTGCCTCACTTGCTCTGGGGGACGAAGTGTCTCACTTGCTGGGGGGGACGAAGTGTCTCACTTGCTGGGGGGAACGAAGTGTCTCACTTGCTGGGAGGGACGAAGTGTCTCACTTGCTGGGGGGACGAAGTGTCTCAATTGCTGGGGGGGACGAAGTGTCTCACTTGCTGGGGGGACGAAGTGTCTCACTTGCTGGGGGGGGGCGAAGTGTCTCAATTGCTGGGGGGAACGAAGTGTCTCAATTGCTGGGGGGACGTAGTGCCTCAATTGCTGGGGGGGACGAAGTGCCTTAATTGCTGGGGGAGACGAAGTGCCTCAATTGCTGGGGGGGACGAAGTGCCTTAATTTGCTGGGGGGACGAAGTGCCTCAATTGCTGGGGGGGGGGGATGGAGTGCCTTAATTGCTGGGGGGACGAAGTGCCTCAATTGCTGGGGGGGGGGACGAAGTGTCTCAATTGATGGGGGGGACCAAGTGTCTTAATTGATGGGGGGGGACGAAGTGTCTCAATTGAGGGGGGGGACGAAGTGTCTCAATTGATGGGGGGATGAAGTGTCTCAATTGCTGGGGGGACGAAGTGTCTCAATTGATGGGGGGGACGAAGTGTCTCAATTGCTGGGGGGACGAAGTGTCTCAATTGAGGGGGGGACGAAGTGTCTCAATTGATGTGGGAGACGAAGTGCCTCAATTGATGGGGGGGGGGGCGAAGTGCCTCAATTGATGGGGGGACCAAGTGTCTCTTTCTTATCTCTTACACGGGCTGGCTCACGTCTCTCTCTACACACACACACACACACACACATTCTAACTCCTGGTGTGTGTTAGTTCTGTTATCTCTCCCAAGACACAGATACAACTCTTTCTTACCTCTTATACTGCCTGGCTCACGTCTCTCTCTACACACACACACATACACCTCTCGCTCTCACATTCACTCTCTCTCTCCCTCTCTCACATACATACATACGCACTCTCTCTCTCTCTCACACACACACACTCTCTCTCTCTCTCTCTTTCACACACACACAAACACGTGCACAGACAGATTCTCTCTCTTCCTACCTCTCTTGCTCTCTCTCTCTCTCTCTCTCTCTCTCTCATTCTAATTCTCAGTCTCTCTCTCTCTCTCCATTAACCTGTCACTCCCAGACATATTCCAGTATTCAATGCACTTACTAAATTCATTCCCGCTAATTATTTTAAAGGCAATCATTTCGACAGATAATTCCTAATGGATTAATTAAGGAAGCCGAAATATTTTTGAGTCGGATCTTACTCCCACTCTCTCTCTCTCTCTCGTTAAAATTATAATACAAGTAATGTTGGTCAATGTGAAAAAGTTCATTATACAATATCACTGTATATAGACCTCTTCTCTCTCAATCTCTGACTCACTCTCACACACACTCACTCTCTCTCTCTCTCCTGTTCTATCCTAGTCTTCCACTTTCCTTTACTCGAGGTTATGCTATCGAGTCCCGCCCACCTCGTTTGGATCGCATGGTCCGTGTGTTCAGCGTATCCAAGAAAATCTACGCACATCTCTCTCCTCAGATCGGATTATGTGTGAAAGTCTACGCACATTTCTCTCCTTGTTTCAACGCCACCCTAATTTACCTACTTCCCCTTCCTGTACCCCTCTGTATACGCTCCTCTACTAAATCTCTAAGTCTTTTTCGCCCCACCCATTAAATATTCATAAAGTTTTATGTCTTTAATCGCTTCCCTTTCTTTCGATATATTTTCTATTTTTATTTTGTTGACGTTTGTTTCCATTGTTTTTTTTACGCCTGATCTCGTTTTCTGTGTAATGTTTTGTTTTCTTCTTTCCAATGTTTGTATATTTAGTTCAATTTTTGCAAGAAGTGCATGAGAGAGAGAGAGAGAGAGAGAGAGAGAGAGAGAGAGAGAGAGAGAGAGAGAGAGAGAGAGAGAGAGAGAGAGAGAGAGAGAGAGAGAGAGAGAGAGAGAGAGAGTTTGTCTAGGGAGATATAACTGCAGAATGTTTTAGAAATACAGATATTGTCTTGTTTTTCTATATATTTGTATTGTTTCTATTGATACATTAATTAAAAAATTCGTTTGGTGCGTTTAGCATGCATTTAGTTTAACCCTTTGGATATTATGACACATTTTGATAGTTTATTCTAGATATTATTAGACGAATTTATACAGCTTAGGAGGGATATGTGTGAATGTTAAGTGTAAAGACTCATTCAACCTTCTAACTTCCATATACCCTCCCTAATCTGAAGTATATCGTCTTATAATAGCCAGAAACCCGAGAAGAAAGTAGGGATGTAGGAAAGAAGGGATCTGCCTCGTATCGGCTAATAGGCCTTCTGTAGATTTCCATTGTTCTCGTGTTCATTATGTTCTTAAATGCGTCATCAGATCATGAAAGGGTTAAGTTGTCGTGTTTGTTAACCCCTTCTATACCGGAGACGTGTTTTTGTCTTTATTCTGGCTACTATTAGAAGATTTTATTCAGTTTTAAAAGGGCCTCCAGCAACAAACAAACTTCCAACTATCTCACTTAATATTTGTTACTACCACAGTTCCTTTTTAAACTGCGCAATATCGTATAAATATATCTAGAATAACCTTTAAAAGACGTCGCCGATACAGAAGGTGTTAAATCTATTGTAACTCCTTGTAACTCTCGTCACTCCCACACAGACAGACAGACAGGCAGACAGACAGACATCCAGCTCCCAGCTTCCCCTTCCTCTTATCAACTCTCTCTCTGACATTTAATCTTCATCACTCTCCATCCTCTGCTCTCTCTCTCTCTCTCTCTCTCCCTTAATACTAACAATCGAGTGTATATATACAGTATATATATAATATATATATATATATATATATATATATATATATATATATATATATATATATATATATATATATATACAGATATATATATATGCAATATACATATATACTGTATATATAATACTATCTATAAATCAAGATTACCTGAAGCATTAATAATAAAACTGTAAACCAGTCAAGTATTAAATACGTGTGATAGTTGGAGTGTTTCAAGCACAACATTAATATTGTTATCAATATCAACAGATTAACTATAAGACTAATATGAATAATAACTCAATGTAGCGTATACGATCGACTGAATATTAATTTTATATCAAAGGGGTAGGGTATATTTAGTACGGTAGGTAATTTATTTGTATATATACAGTATATACTGTATATATATATATATATATATATATATATATATATATATATATATATATATATATATATATATCATTGTTTTAGTTTCCCCAAAATGGCACGAAAAATCTTGATATTGATAAATATATGGGACAGGTCTTAGAATCACAAACTAATGGGGCAAACATCTTAAAATCTCTAAACTAATGGGGTTAAACATGGGGGAGAAGGGGGTCCCGAAAAAGCAACAACCTTCCCCTTAAGATGCACTGAGTATTACGACTTATATCACACGTTTGTTATCCCTTAAAGGCCCGCTGACACCAACCAAGTGACTTTCCATAAATAGTTATAATTGCATACATAGAGCTCTTATTTCATAGTGTTGTACACTTTCCATAAATAGTTATAAATGCATACATAGAGCTCTTATTTCATAGTGTTGTACACTTTTTCAGTTCCTATAATGATATAAAAAATGAAAATAAAATAAAATATGGAAGTCTTTGGCATGTATTTTGTAACGTCATGGGGGGAGTGATTTACACATCTTAGTGACTGACAGCACATGAGAGATTGTGCACCTTCATAATTTTCGGTCCCTGGAGTTCATTGAAAGTGATATTTAACCTCGAATGCCTTTACATATGTTGTTAACCACAATTAGTGAATATCAAAGACTAATTATAGAGTGTCCGAGTCATCCCATCACTCCCCCCGTGACGTCACGAGACCGCCAAATGTTGACATAACAGTTGCTTAGTGGCAATAATTAAGTTATTTTTTGTGTGTCAATGCGGTTATTTACAGATTAGCTTAGACTTAGTAAATAGTTAATTTGATCATATGCTTCTATTTATCAAGAAAAAATAACATGTTTTCTTTGGTGTAAGTGGGCCTTTAAGGGAGCCCACCTCGCTTTTTTTCTCTTTCTCTCCCTCTCTCTCTGGGTTGTATCTGTTTGGCCCCATTCAGCCTACTGTTTTAAGACGTTTACCCCAATCCAGGTGTCAATATTTTCCTGGCGAGCGGTAGCGAGCCAGCATATATATTTTTTTGTTTTGACAGCAAGCTAAATTTGTACATTTTTTGATAGAAAAATTTCTCCGGCGAAGCCGGATTTCTCCATACAATGCTGGCTCGCTATCGCTCGTCAGGAAGAAATCGACACCTGGATGAGGATAAATGTCTTAAAACAGTTGGCTGAATGGGGCCGAATGGATACAAGCCAGAGAAAGAGAGAAAAGAAGAGAAAGAGACAACAAACAGGTGACCCCCCTTAAGGATTATGACGACGTATATTTACAGTTTCGTTTATACCTTGTTCCAAATATGTAGGCCAAAACTCTTGACAAATTATCCTCTATAACTAGCCAACGACTAGAGTAATCGAGCTAATGTGTGTCTACCATTTGGGAAGGGTCAGCCAGGGAATAGGTGTGGACATTAACAGCCCATTTGCTCCAGCCCTTCTTGAGTGACAGAGGTTAGGGTGCAGGATTTCCGACCTCCCTATATAGTTATTAGTAGACGACATTTTTTCAGCTTAGTAAGAGTGTATGGAAGCTACAGTTGTGATAATTTTTTAAAGATCCTTTCTGAATTCAGTTAAATAGTCTATTATAACCAGAATAAAGTGTAAATACGCGTTATTACGTACGGAAAAAGTTAAGGGGAGATTTCCACTTGAGGATTTTTTTTTCTTTACCCCTTTCTCCCTCATGTTTAGCCCCATGGCTTTTGAGATTTTAAGACGTTCGACCAATTAGTTTGGCGATGTTAAAAACTTTCACCCCATTTATGTCACTTGTAAGACCATTCGTGCCATTTAGGTGTCGATTTTTTCCTGGCGAGCGAAAGCGAGCCTGTAATTTAAGAGGAACCGGCCTTCGGCCGGGAAATTTTTCTATCGAAAAATGTACAAATTTATCTTGAAAGGGGGTCAAGGGGGTGTAATTTCAAGCTTGATGGAAGTCTAGGAAACGCACTAAAAACCTCCCCTTAAAGGAATATTTATATCTATCTATCTATCTATCTATTGCCCGACGCCGTGATCCCCGAAGGGGTGGCCACGAACGAACCGCCCCCATGCACCTCTGTCCCCAGTCAGTCGACGCCCCTCCCCCCAACCATCACCGCCTTCGTTCATATACTTCCTCTCTCCATCCTTCCACCTCTCATTCGGTCTACCTCTCCCTCTCTGTCCCTCCTCCTCGCTCTCGTACACCCTCTTATAACTCTCGCTTCCCATACATTCCATATGGCCGAACCATCTCAAGTTGTTCCTTTTCACACTTTCCAGCACATCTACCTCCACACCACATATGTATATTTTCACACTTTCCAGCACATCTACCTCCACACCACATATGTATATTTTCACACTTTCCAGCACATCTACCTCCACACCACATATGTATATTTTCACACTTTCCAGCACATCTACCTCCACACCACATATGTATATTTTCACACTTTCCAGCACATCTACCTCCACACCACATATGTATATTTTCACACTTTCCAGCACATCTACCTCCACACCACATATGTATATTTTCACACTTTCCAGCACATCTACCTCCACACCACATATGTATATTTTCACACTTTCCAGCACATCTACCTCCACACCACATATGTATATTTTCACACACTTTCCAGCACATCTACCTCCACACCACATATGTATATTTTCACACTTTCCAGCACATCTAACCTCCACACCACATATGTATATTTTCACACTTTCCAGCACATCTACCCCCACCACATATGTATATTTTTCACACTTTCCAGCACATCTACCTCCACACCACATATGTAGATTTTCACCACTTTCCAGCACATCTACCTCCACACCACATATGTATATTTTCACACTTTCCAGCACATCTACCTCCCACCACCATTATGTATATTTTCACACTTTCCAGCACATCTACCTCCACACCACATATGTATATTTTCACACTTTCCAGCAACATCTACCTCCACACCCACATATGTATATTTTCACACTTTCCAGCACATCTACCTCCACACCACATATGTATATTTTCACACTTTCCAGCACATCTACCTCCACACCACATATGTATATTTTCACACTTTCCAGCAACATCTACCTCCACACCACATATGTATATTTTCACACTTTCCAGCACATCTACCTCCACACCACAGATGTATATTTTCACACTTTCCAGCACATCTACCTCCACACCACATATGTATTTTCACACTTTCCAGCACATCTACCTCCACACCACATATGTATATTTTCACACTTTCCAGCACATCTACCTCCACAACCACATATGTATATTTTCACACTTTCCAGCACATCTACCTCCACACCACATATGTATATTTTCACACTTTCCAGCACATCTACCTCCACACCACATATGTATATTTTCACACTTTCCAGCACATCTACCTCCACACCACATATGTATATTTTCACACTTTCCAGCACATCTACCTCCACACCACATATGTATATTTTCACACTTTCCAGCACATCTACCTCCACACCACATATGTATATTTTCACACTTTCCAGCACATCTACCTCCACACCACATATGTATAGTTTCTCACTTTCCAGCACACATCTACCTCCACATCACATATGTATATTTTCACACTTTCCAGCACATCTACCTCCACACCACATATGTATATTTTCACACTTTCCAGCACATCTACCTCCACACCACATATGTATATTTTCACACTTTCCAGCACATCTACCTCCACACCACATATGTATATTTTCACACTTTCCAGCACATCTACCTCCACACCACATATGTATTTTTATTGATTTTTGTATTGATATATTTATTTATTACTATTTTTTTTAGTTTCGTCCCCAGATCTTCATCAAGTTTATAATAATACCCCCAAGACCCACATAGAGATAAATGTTTGCATTTTTTGGTAGGATAATGCCCCGGCCGAAGGTCGATTCCTACTAAGATGTAGGCTGTCACTCGCCAGGAAGAAAAATCAACACCTAAATGGCACGAAGGGTCGTAAGGTTGACACGGAAATGGGGTGAAATGTGTTAAAATCGCCAAACTAATGGGGCGAATGTATGAAAATGTCAAAACTATTGGAACTAAACATGAGGGAGAAAGAGCGTGGAGAAAAAAAAAGTGAAAACAAGGTATATAAGCATTGATGTGAGAGCCTTCCCTTAATAAGCAGGGAAACCTTATAACCCACAGCGAGGCTTCCAACGCAAACTAATAATATGTTGCCAGAATCACGTCATTGGGGGTTCGAGCGAGTGGGGGGGGGGGGAGATAGTAGCTGTTATTTTTTTATTTTTTTATTTATTTTTTTGGTATCGTTATTAATGTATTCATTTTTATTTTTTAGTTTCCTCCCTAGACCTCCATCAAGCTTAATTAATATAACATCCCCAAGATCCCCATTTTAGATAAATTTGTAAATTTTTCGGTAGACAAATTTCCCGGCCGAAGGCCGGTTCTTCCTAAGTTACAGGCTCGCTCTCGCTCGCCAGGAAAACATCGACACCTATATGGCACGAAAGGTCTTAATATTGATAAAGAAATGAAGTGAAAGGTGTTAAAATCGTCAACATTGTGAAACAAATTTCTTATAATCGCCAAACTAGTGGGGCTAAACATGAGGGAGAAGGTGGGGTTCAGAAGAAACAAATCTTAGGTTTACACTATATATATTGTAGTTATCATTAGACTATGTCATTCAGTTTAAGGGGGGGGGGGGGCGGGGGGGTAATGGTAATTTTTTGAGAGAACCTCCCCTGCCGGCGCGTGGGATCGAACCCCCGACACCAGGGCTAGCACTCCCAATACAGAGTACTAAGCGCGCTCGGCCACCGTGACCGTGAAATGTGTGTGTGTGTGTGTGTGTGTGTGTGTGGTTTTAGCTTGTAGGTGGTCTAGGGTCAAAATCTAATAATATTGCTCCAATACTGCTAAATCAATCTAAGCTTCAATAATAATATAACTAAGCCACCATAATAACCCCCAAAGTGTCTGTGCAGCTAGTATTAATAATATTGGATGGAAGCCTCACCGCCAATTACCCTGATTGAGACCAGGTCATCACAGGGAGCTGGGGAATTGCTTGTGGGTGGGGGGGTGGGGGGATTGGGGGGGGGGTGGGGCGCAGAATTAGTCCAAAGGATCATTGACAAAATCATGAAGACATTTGGGAGTAAATAAACGAACGCGCCCTTTGTACACAAAGGGTCTGGGGGGGGGGGGGGGGGGGGGGGGCAGAGAGAGAGAGGGGGGGGGGGGCGGTCATTTTCAGCTTGAAGGGGTCTAGGATCAAAATGTATTCGGTTTTAGTATTATTCTATGAGTATGAAGGAAAAAAATAGCACTTTGCCTGTAACGAGTGTCTACCCCAGAGTCAAATGAGTGACAGAGAGCCAAGATCAAGGGACATTGTGGTGAAAATGCCTGGACACACGAATTTTAAAGCAGTTTAAGTCATAGAATGAGGGAAAGATTGATTGAGGGAGAGTTCCAGAGTTCACTAGTTGAATAGAAGAAAGACTGAGAAAATTTGCCAATTCTTGGATTGGACAGTTGGACAGAATAGGAGTGGGACTGTGTTGAAAGGGGTTTCCAGGCATTTTGATACCAACGTCCCTTGAATTTGGCTCTCTGTCACTCGTTTGGCTTTGGGGGAGACACTCGTTACAGGCAGCCTGCCCTTTGTCTCCATCACACAGATAGGAAACAAATAAGACGCTTCAACCTAATAAGGGGTCGATATATCATGGGGGAGCGATACCGAACCTGAATTTTGGGAGAAACTGGCCTTCTACCGAAAGATGTACATATTTCGCTTGAATGGGGTCTGGGAGACACTTTTTAGTTTGAAGAGGGTCTGGAGAGGCGTTTTTCTAAGTATTAAAATGGTCTGTCCACAGCCAGTTTTCAGGGAAGGATAAGTCATTTTGGCACTTCAGTAAGTCATATCTAAGTAAGCTAAGCATGGCAGTTGTTAGTTTAGTATCAAAGTACATGCAGCGAAAATATAGAATGTTGTGCAGACTCCGCTTCTGATGGTTCCTACCACAACAAAATACAAAATAAAATAACATAAATGAAAACAATATACAGTATAATACAGTATAATACAGTATAATACAGTATAATACAGTATAATACAGTATAATACAGTATAATACAGTATAATACAGTATAATACAGTATATTCAGAAAAATATACATAATGAATATATACACCATAATTATGAGGAGAAGCACTTTATTGACAACGTATCGTTTAGTTGACCTGATGAAGCTCAAAACAAAAACACAGTCGAATAGTCATGGGAAACAAATCGATATCTGGCTGAACTATAAATGATTACAATGATAGTGATTACAATGATAGTGATTACAATGCTCCCCGCCATGGAGTGGCTTCGGTCACCCAGGCTTTATTGTGGTAGGCAGGGAGGGTTCTGTGGGGGCGCTCGGTTATGGCCTTGGCCTTGCTCGGGGCCTTGGGGCTGTTCGGCCAGGCAGCTTGGGGAACAACAACAACAATGATAGTGATTGAATATATCCTCCTAATGCTCACTTACCATTAATTCTAGTGGCTAAAACTGTATTAGATGCAATGCGTACAGGTAAATTTGCATATATTGTATTTATACACTCACAATAACACACAAGCAAAATCAATCACAGGTGCGCACATACAAATACATACACATATTCACGTAAGCATGCACACACGTAGGCACTCACACACATACAGGTTCTCATGCACACACACATACACACACACTGATACACACGTAGGTTTTCATGCATTCCCAGACAGCCATACACACACACACACACACACACACAGTCAGACACAAACACACACGTTCACACACACATGTAAACACTCTCTCTCTCACACTTCAATCGAGCTGTCAACTTATGGAATGGGCTTCCCCGAGATGTCATAGACTGCAGCACCGTTGATTCATTTAAACTTCGCCTAGACAAATATCTCGCATCAAACCCGCGACTGACTGCGTTTGTAAATGAATAACTTTATATTATCCTCCCCTCAGTTACTAACCCATCTGTCCCCTACTAACTTCCTAATCCTGCTACAGACATTAGTTCCAGGGCAGTAGTTCCCTTTCCAATGTTCCCTTACCCACTCTAAACCACTGTTTGGACACTAGATCCTCAGTGTTTTGGAGGACAAGCAGCCTAGAAGGGTCACTAGAACTGTTGTTGCTTGATTTCCTTTGTACTCCTTTGTACACACACACGTTTTCATGCACTCTCACACACTCTCTCATTCTATTTCCCTTCCATTAACTGATGTCCCTTCAGCCTGATTTACAGACCTCCTTCATTTGCACACCTCTCTCTCTCTCTCTCTCTCTCACAGTCCATATCTCTTTGTCAGCCTCACTCGCTCACCTATTCT
>CM064552.1:3298506-3301006 GCA_032716605.1 Paralithodes platypus | reverse complement strand
TATATACTGTATATATACTGTATATTTATATACTGTATATATACTGTATATTTATATATACTGTCTATAACTGTATATTTATATACTGTATATAGATACTATATATATATATATATATATATATATATATATATATATATATATATATACAGTATATAAAAATATATATATATATATATATATATATACATATATATATATATATATATATATATAGTATATATAAACGGGATGGATCAGATAGAATATGAGTAGATTATCAAAATTAACCTTATTGAGTCGCAGTAAAATACCATTAATTACCGAAGCAATACAAAGAAAAGCAACAGTACGATTTCTTACCTGTCTCATACCTTTAAATTACTACCCTAAGACCTTTAAATAACTATGAGAGTAAGATAAAGTGACGACTAACGAGAAGAGATGAAGGAGCCAGCTTAGCAGTATTATTTAAGGGGAGATGGACGTTTTTTCTGGACACCCTTCACCCCCATACTTAGCCACTTTAGTTTTCAGATGTTAAGACGTTCGGCCCATTAGTTTGGCGATTGTATGACCTTTCGTCCGTTTTCTTTGTCAATATTAAGAATGTTCATGTCATTTAGGTGTCGATTTTTTCCTGACGAGCGATAGCGAGCCTGCAATTTAGGAAGAACCGGCCTTTGGCCGGTAAATATTTCTACCGAAAAATGTACAAATAAATCTTGAAGTTTGATGGAGGTATAGGGAGGAAACTAGAAAAAATAATATATACATGAAAATAAAAAATCGACCAAAAAATGAACCATCCCTCTTAAATGAACCATCCCCTCTTAAATATAGATGAGAGTAAGATCAAATGAGGACAAACAAGAAGAGAAGTGGCCGGCTTAGCAGTATTAACAGGACTTAAGAGAGAGTGAGGGGGAATCTGAGAGGGTGAGGATATGTATTTCTTACAAGACCGTGGGTGTCCTTTTAACCCTTCCTTCACCACCACGACGTATTTTCCACCCTAGTCTGGTTACCATTAGACGATTTTCTTTAGTTTATAATCTACCTCTAGGACTCGCATGGGTAAATACGATCTCAAATGAACCCTCCGAATATCACGGATCCTTCTTAAGGGGAGATTTCCACCTGGAGGATTTTTTTCTGGACTCCTTTCTTCCTCATGTTTAGCCCCATTGCTTTTGAGATTTTAAGACGTTCGCCCCATTAGTTTGGCTATTTTAAGAACCCTCGCCCCATTTCTGTCAATTTTAAGACCATTCGTGCCATTTAGGTGTCGAGTTTTTCCTGGCGAGCGATAGCGAGCCTGTAATTTAAGGGGAACCGGCCTTCGGCCGGGACATTTTTCTACCGAAAAATGTACAAATTTATCTTGAAAGGGGGTCAAGGGGGAGTAATTTTAAGCTTGATGGAGGTCTAGGGAATCAACTAAAAACCTCCCCTTAAACTCCATCAACTCATCTAATAACTAGCCAGAATCAGAGGTAAACAAGCGTCATGGGGCTGAAGGGGTTAAGGGAGGATGGTTCACTTTTTGGGCGATTTTTGCATGTATTCATTATTTTTCTAGTTTCCTCCCTAGACCTCCATCACATTTAAAGAAAACATCTATTAGATCCCCCTTCTAGATTAATTTGTACATTTTTCGGTAGAAAAATTTCCCGGCCGATGGCCGGTTCTTCCAACATTACAGGCTCACTATCGTTCGCCAGGGAAAAAATCGACACCTAAATAGCATGAAAGGTCTAAATATTGACGAAGAAATGGGGCGAAAGGTCTTAAAATCGACTAACTAATGGGGCAAACATCTTAACATCTGAAAACTAATGGGGCTAAACATGAGGGAGAAAGTGGTCCAGAAAACCGGCCCATCTCTCCTTAACCCCTTGAGTACTAAAGTCCGTTCATTACTAGTAGGCCAAATATCGTGACATCTAACCTTATACACCGACTATACCCTGTTTCATTTCATCTGACGGTAAAATTAAATCCCTTAGCAGCTTATTTCTCGATACTTAAGGGGAGACAGACCTTTTTTTTTTTTTTTTTTTCTAATATTTCATGCGTTCCTTAGTTTTCTCGCTAGACCTCCATCAAGCTTAGAAAAACACCGCCTAGACCCCCCTTCAAGATAAATGTGTACATTTTTCGGTAGAAAAATTTCCCGGCCGAAGGGTTCCTCTTACAATTTCAGGCTCGTTATCGCTCGCTAGGAAATAATCGACACCTAGATGGTACGAAAGGTCTTAAAATTGACAACGAAATGGGGCGAAAGGTGTTAAAATCGCCAAACTAATGGGCCAAACGTCTTATAATCTAAAAAAAAAATGGGCTAAACATGAGGGAGAAGGATGTTCAGAAAAATGGTCTTCCTCCCCTTAATGGAAAAATGTGAAACCGCTATGTCTCTGTATCATACTAAGACCAGGTGTTTATAATTAGCACCATATTTCACTACAAAATCTTCAAAATAACTGAGAAATCTTGATGGGAACTTTGCAATTTACCG
>CM064552.1:3171269-3298406 GCA_032716605.1 Paralithodes platypus | reverse complement strand
GTACTTCCTCCTGGTGTGACTTCCATTATTCCTCTTTAGTTGGTTCTCCATGACTCCTCGTTCACTATCTCACTTAAAGTTACTTCCTCCAGTCTTCCCTAATTTTCAAGAAAGCAAACTTCTCATAAAACTCTCTTCTCTCTCTCTGGAGCTTTCTCTCTCTAACAATCCTCATCTCTCGTCTTTCCCACTTACCTTAAGCAGTGCAAGACTGCATACCATCCAAACATCTCTCCAGGCCATAATCTCTCTCTGGTGGAATCTTTCTCTGTATGCTTGCTAAAAATCTCTGAAATGATAGATTAAAATCCTCACAAAATGACGAAGAACGGGTGAAATTTGTAGAGCTACGACGCAAAGCCAAAAAAGTTAATTAAGCAAAGTAAAAAGACCTTAGAGTTACATATTGCGAATCAAAGTAAAACAAACCCGAAAGAATTCTATAGTTATATCAGAAAGAAAAAAGTAGTTACTTCAACTGTTGGACCGTTAGTCGATGAAAAAGGAGAATACACCAAAGACGAAGTACAAATGAGTAATGCCCTCAATACCTTCTTTGCATCAGTTTTTACAACAGAAGGACCTCAGTGATATCCCTACACCATCGCCGATTCAGATTGATAATTCAGATGTTCTAAGCAATATCACCGTTACAGAGAGAGAAGTATTGAATTGTTTAGATAAACTCAAGGTAAATAAAACGCCAGGACCTGATACAATCTCGCTAGAGTTCTAAAGGAAGCTAAGAATGAGCTCTCCAAACAAATGACATTACTATTCAATAAATCCTTGCAGTCTGGAACTATGCCTGATCAGTGGAAGCTAGCCAACGTAACACCGATATTAAAAAAAGGCAGCAAATCCCTACCCAGTAACTATCGTCCAATTAGCTTAACCTCAGTTGTATGTAAAATGCTAGAAACGGTCATACGAGACAGACTCGTAAATCACTTAGAGGAAAATAACATACTTAAAGATACTCAACACGGCTTTCGTAAAAAACGTTCCTGTTTAACAAACCTCTTAGACTTCTTCCACGATATCCTCAACCTCTACGATGAGAGTAAAGCTGTAGATATTATATACCTTGATTTTCAAAAGGCCTTTGACAAAGTTCCCCACAAACGTTTACTGCTAAAACTAAAAGCGCATGGAATACAAGACGGTGTGTTGAAATGGATAGAAAATTGGCTCAGCAACAGAAAGCAAAGGGTAGTCATAAACGGTAATAAGGCATCTAAATGGACCAATGTAAGTAGCGGGGTACCCCAGGGATCGGTACTAGGACCAATTCTCTTTCTAATTTACATCAACGACATAGATGAGGGTCTCACCTGCACAATCTCAAAATTTGCTGACGATACAAAAATTGCAAATAGCGTACTCTCAAAAGAACAAGTTGACGATATGGAACACAATCTAGATAAATTGTCATGTTGGGCCCAAATTTGGCAAATGAGTTTCAATGCGGATAAATGTAAAGTACTACATGTCGGATACCTAAATGAGAAAGCAAACTATTCGATGAATGGCACTCAGCTTAAGAATGTAAACAGAGAAGAAACTGATCTGGGAGTAACAATATCGAGTAACCTAAAAACCGAGTCAACAATGTTCAGAAGTTGTTAAGAAGGGCAAACAAAATAATTGGCTTTATAGGCAGGTCATTTGAGCATAAATCCAAAGAAGTTATCCTAACCCTTTACAATTCCTTAGTCCGCCCTCTTCTGGAATACTGCGTTTCAATCCTGGTGCCCTTATTTACCAAAAAGATATAAACAAGCTAGAACGAGTTCAACGTAGAGTTACCAAAATGATACCTAGCCTAAAGAACAAACCATACGAAGAGCGTCTTAGAGAATTAAATCTATTTCCTTTAACCCAGCCCAGATTAAGAGGCGACTTAATTCAAGTATTCAAAATCCTCAAAGGCATCGAAAATATGAACAGTAGTAAGTACTTCACTATCGACCAATCTGATTACACGCGGGGAAATGGTTGCACAAATTATTGGTAAATCTTTTAACTCACACGAATCTTAAGAATTTCTTCTTCAATCGAGTTGTCAGTTTGTGGAATGGGCTTCCCCGAGACGTTATAGACTGCAGCACCGTTGATTCATTTAAATTCCGCCTAGACAAATATCTCGCATCAAACCCGCGACTGACTGCGTTTGTAAATGAATAACTTTATCCTCCCCTCAGTTATGTCCCCTACTAACTTCCTAGTCCTGCCACGTTAGTGGCAGGGCAGTAGTTCCCTTTCCAATGTTCCCTTACCCACTCTAAACCACTGTTTGGACACTTGATCCTCAGTGTTTTGGAGGACAAGCAACCTAGAAGGGTCACTAGACCTGTTGTTGCTTGATTTCCTGTGTACTCCTTTGTACTCCTTTGTACTCTCTCTCTCTCTCTCTCTCTCTCTCTCTCTCTCTCTCTCTCTCTCTCTCTCTCTCTCTCTCTCTCTCTCCCTGTGTCAATAACCCATCCTTGATATTATACATTATATACAGTATCTGCTACCGAGGCTCCTACTATTGTACTGTCAAGGAATAGTGGAATAGTTCTTCTGTTGGTTGATAGTAGTTGGCGTTTATATTAAGGGTAGATGGGAATGTTAAACTATCTAAGAGAAGGGGGTGTAAAACAATATTAGCCACATGTGTATTTGTGTTGGATAATACACACACACACACACACACACACACACACACACATATATATATATATATATATATATATATATATATAGAGAGAGAGAGAGAGAGAGAGAGAGAGAGAGCCTCACTTGTATTTCTTACATCATATTTATTGCAAATCCTGCCTCAAAGAGATTGAACTTTTTCAGCAATATCGTGAATTCTTCACTGAGGAGCAGTTATCCGTAATATTAATTAGCCATGTGAGTTTTCAGTTACAGTATTGCATGCTATAGTCTATTCGTTGTAAGTAGGCGAGAAATCATGGACTCTATCCTCTGTAACTCAAAAAGGGCTAGAGCAAATTGGCTGTAAATTTCCACATCTATTCCTTGACTGACTCTTCCCAAATGGTAGACATATTAGCTCGATTATTCTAGTCGTTTTTTAGTTACAGAGGTTAGAGGTCATGAGTTCTCGCCTACTTACAGTGAAGTGGATGTGGAGAGGTTGGACAAACTTCTGAAGAGAGCAATAATGAAGCATCATTTGAATGTTTTACGTTTATAGTAAATTATTAAATGAAGTTCCTGCTAGTTTACCGTCTGCTTTCATCTGTCCCCTCCTTCACATTGCTTTCATCTGTCCCCTCCTTCACATTGCTTTCATCTGTTCCCTCCTTCACATTGCTTTCATCTGTCCCCTCCTTCACATTGCTTTCATCTGTCCCCTCCTTCACATTGCTTTCATCTGTCCCTCCTTCACATTGCTTTCATCTGTCCCCTCCTTCACATTGCTTTCATCTGTCCCCTCCTTCACATTGCTTTCATCTGTCCCCTCCTTCACATTGCTTTCATCTGTCCCCTCCTTCACATTGCTTTCATCTGTCCCCTCCTTCACATTGCTTTCATCTTTCCCCTCCTTCACATTGCTTTCATCTGTTCCCTCCTTCACATTGCTTTCATCTGTCCCCTCCTTCACATTGCTTTCATCTGTCCCTCCTTCACATTGCTTTCATCTGTCCCCTCCTTCACATGCTTTCATCTGTCCTTCACATTGCTTTCATCTGTCCCTCCTTCACATTGCTTTCATCTGTCCCCTCCTTCACATTGCTTTCATCTGTCCCCTCCTTCACATTGCTTTCATCTGTCCCCTCCTTCACATTGCTTTCATCTGTCCCCTCCTTCACATTGCTTTCATCTGTCCCCTCCTTCACATTGCTTTCATCTGTCCCCTCCTTCACATTGCTTTCATCTGTCCCCTCCTTCACATTGCTTTCATCAGTCCCCTCCTTCACATTGCTTTCATCTGTCCCCTCCTTCACATTGCTTTCATCTGTCCCCTCCTTCACATTGCTTTCATCAGTCCCCTCCTTCACATTGCTTTCATCTGTCCCCTCCTTCACATTGCTTTCATCTGTCCCCTCCTTCACATTGCTTTCATCTGTCCCTCCTTCACATTGCTTTCATCTGTCCCTATTCACATTGCTTTCATCTGTCCCTTCACATTGCTTTCATCTGTCCTACACATTGCTTTCATCTGTCCCCTCCTTCACATTGCTTTCATCTGTCCCCTCCTTCACATTGCTTTCATCTGTCCCTCCTTCACATTGCTTTCATCTGTCCCCTCCTTCACATTGCTTTCATCTGTCCCCTCCTTCACATTGCTTTCATCTGTCCCCTCCTTCACATTGCTTTCATCTGTCCCTCCTTCACATTGCTTTCATCTGACTCCTCCTTCACATTGCTTTCATCTGTCCCCTCCTTCACATTGCTTTCATCTGTCCCCTCCTTCACATTGCTTTCATCTGTCCCTTCTTCACATTGCTTTCATCTGTCCCCTCCTTCACATTGCTTTCATCTGTCCCCTCCTTCACATTGCTTTCATCTGTCCCTCCTTCACATTGCTTTCATCTGTCCCCTCCTTCACATTGCTTTCATCTGTCCCCTCCTTCACATTGCTTTCATCAGTCCCCTCCTTCACATTGCAGAGCCCCCACTTTTCATAATTCAGTCCGTCTAATTTTCTACTAGCTTTTAATCCACAACAGTCTAAACCCAGTCTAAACCCAGTCGTCATGTAATATTCGTGAATGAAGGACCCCGCCAACTGCATTATATATACAGTATATATATATATATATATACTAACTGTGGAGAGTGACAACGGCAGATAGACAGAGAATTTGCATAGGTGTTGTGTGTGTGTGTGTGTGTGTGTGTGTTTGTGTGTGTACGTGTACATTCGTATGTGCGTGTTCGTGAACGTAGGCGTATCTGTGTGTACCGTAAATGCCTTTCCACCCTCCGCCCCAACACACACACACACGCACGCACGCGCGCGCACACACACACACACACACACACACACACACACACACACACACACCGGAAGTTAGAATACGGACACACACCACCGTATTTACCCGACTATTGTTACACGGGAATACCGCTCGTTACATATTGCCGACATCCAGCATAAATAGATATATAGATATATAGATATATAGATAGATAGATAGATAGATATATGGATAGATACATAGCTAAATAGATATATGAGAGATAGATATGCATTGATATTGTATTGTATGTACGTATGTTTGTATATATCTATGTGTATGTGTGACCTAAACAAAAAATAATAAAGTCAGCGAATGTTGTCACTTCCCCCACATTTGGCCTCACATTGTCCAACACCAACGGTCAACACTTTTTGTTTTTTCCTTGTTTTTCCCTCCAATATTTACTTTCAGTGTGCCTTTTATGTTCCATTTCCATAAGGTTTTCCGGAGTATTGCCACACAAAGGGTTTTTAATTTGGCTGTCCCATTGACTCTCGACACGGCTTTCCATTATTCCAGTCCAAAAAAAATAAAAAAATAAAAATAAAAATAAAAGGTGGTGTCACACTAGCGATTTTTCCGTCAATTTTTGTGGGCAATTCTAGTCTGGCCGCTTAAAAATATAGGATCCGTAAGAATTAAACTAGTACTTAGATATGTGTGAATTTGTGTGTTGTTTTCGTATGTTCATTGTTTTCTGTTGTGTTGTCCCTATTCTGGCTCTATCTTGAGTCCCCCCCCCCCCCAAAGAAAAAGTGGGGATAGGGCCTGAGTAGATAGATAGATAGAAGAATGAAAGTACCTAATACCTTCGATCTAGTTTCCGATTCCAATGCGAAAGAGCCTCATAGTAATACGAGAAAAAACTTGTTCGCCGAAAATTGCCGGAAAAAGCGCTTGTCTGATACCGGCTTTAAGGGGAGGGTTTTAGTGTGTTCCCTAGACTTCCATCAAACTTTTAATTAGACCCTCCTTCAAGATAAATTTGTAAATTTTTCGATAGAAAAATGTCCCGGCCGAAGGCCGGTGCCGCTTAAATTACAGGCTCGCTATCGCTCGCCAGGAAAAAATCGACACCTAAATGGCACGAAAGGTCTTAAAATTGACAGAAATGGGGCGAAAGCTCTTAAAATCACCAAACTAATGGGGCGAAAGTTTTAAAATCTCAAAAGCAATGGGGCTACACATGAGGGAGAAAGAGGTCAAGAAAAAAAATCCCTCCAGTGGAAATCTCCCCTTAAATATCCCTCCTGTTCTGACCCATTTTTTCTAGTTTATTTTCGCTATGAATACACGTTTGTTGGTTAATTAATTGGATTGCTTAATTAATTAGTCGTCTCATAATTGCTCCCCCCCCCCCCCCCCTTGGTGTGTGAGCCAAAGAGTATATCACATAATTAGGATGTTTAATTTATTTGTCATTAAGGTTAACGTTTATAAAGTAATTGGAATTTTTATTGTCACGTTAATTTGATAATTGGATCCTGTTCTATTACGAGACTCCCAACAAATAATTTCAAATAGACGGCGATGTTTTTCGTATATTTCTTGTATTATTTGTCCATTACTTAAGGGGAGTTTTTTAGTGTGGTCCCTAGATATCCTTCAAGCTTAAGATTACACCCCCTTGAGCCCCTTTCAAGATAAATTTGTACATTTTTCGGTAGAAAAATGTCCCGGCTGAAAGCCGGTTCCTCTTAAATTACAGGCTCGCTATCGCTCGCCAGGATAAAATCGACACCTAAATGGCACAAAAGGTCTTAAAATTGACAGAAATGGGCTGAAAGTTCTTAAAATCGTTAAAATAATGGGGCAAACGTCTTAAAATCTCAAAAGCAATGGGGCTAGACATGAGGGAGAAAGAGGTCCAAGAAATAAATCCCTCAAGTGGAAATCTCTCCTTAAACTTGTTCACACAAATTATATGGTCCATCCATTCAGTACCGGTGCCATCCTTTTCATCATATGTTGAACGCTAATAAACTGTTTTGTTCAGCATAGATATAAGGATGTGTGGTAGCTCAAAGAATTATATTATGAGATAGTATGTTTTTTGTTTTACTGTTACAAGTCCTTCCTAAGCTGAATACAATCGTTTAAGGGGAGGTATTTAGTTTGTTCCCTACTTTTTCATCAAGCTTAAAATTACACCCCCTAGACCCCCTTTCAAGATAAATTTGTACATTTTTCGGTAGAAAAATATCCCGGCCGGAGGCCGATTGCTCTTAAATTACAGGCTCGCTATCGCTCGCCAGGAAAAAATCGACACCTTAATGGCACGAAAGGTCTTAAAATTAACAGAAATGGGGTAAAATGTCTTAAAATATCCAAACTACTAGGGCGAAGGTCTTAAAATCTCAAAAGCAATGGGACTAAACATGAGTGAGAAAGGGGTCAAGAAAAAATTCCCTCAAGTGGAAATCTCCCCTTAACAGTTACCAGAATATATTGAAATGGACGTCACCGGTACTGAATACATTAAATGGACGTCACCGGTACTGAATACATTAAATGGACGTCACCGGTACTGAATACATTAAATGGACGTCACCGGTACTGAATACATTAAATGGACGTCACCGGTACTGAATACATTAAATGGACGTCACCGGTACTGAATACATTAAATGGACGTCACCGGTACTGAATACATTAAATGGACGTCACCGGTACTGAATACATTAAATGGACGTCACCGGTACTGAATACATTAAATGGACGTCACCGGTACTGAATACATTAAATGGACGTCACCGGTACTGAATACATTAAATGGACGTCACCGGTACTGAATACATTAAATGGACGTCACCGGTACTGAATACATTAAATGGACGTCACCGGTACTGAATACATTAAATGGACGTCACCGGTACTGAATACATTAAATGGACGTCACCGGTACTGAATACATTAAATGGACGTCACCGGTACTGAATACATTAAATGGACGTCACCGGTACTGAATACATTAAATGGACGTCACCGGTACTGAATACATTAAATGGACGTCACCGGTACTGAATACATTAAATGGACGTCACCGGTACTGAATACATTAAATGGACGTCACCGGTACTGAATACATTAAATGGACGTCACCGGTACTGAATACATTAAATGGACGTCACCGGTACTGAATACATTAAATGGACGTCACCGGTACTGAATACATTAAATGGACGTCACCGGTACTGAATACATTAAATGGACGTCACCGGTACTGAATACATTAAATGGACGTCACCGGTACTGAATACATTAAATGGACGTCACCGGTACTGAATACATTAAATGGACGTCACCGGTACTGAATACATTAAATGGACGTCACCGGTACTGAATACATTAAATGGACGTCACCGGTACTGAATACATTAAATGGACGTCACCGGTACTGAATACATTAAATGGACGTCACCGGTACTGAATACATTAAATGGACGTCACCGGTACTGAATACATTAAATGGACGTCACCGGTACTGAATACATTAAATGGACGTCACCGGTACTGAATACATTAAATGGACGTCACCGGTACTGAATACATTAAATGGACGTCACCGGTACTGAATACATTAAATGGACGTCACCGGTACTGAATACATTAAATGGACGTCACCGGTACTGAATACATTAAATGGACGTCACCGGTACTGAATACATTAAATGGACGTCACCGGTACTGAATACATTAAATGGACGTCACCGGTACTGAATACATTAAATGGACGTCACCGGTACTGAATACATTAAATGGACGTCACCGGTACTGAATACATTAAATGGACGTCACCGGTACTGAATACATTAAATGGACGTCACCGGTACTGAACACATTGAACGTATGTAAGTCAGGAGCAGTCATTTTGTGCATTTTTCAGTAGAAAAATGAGTCGGTCGAAGGCCGATTCCTTTTAAATTGCAGGCTCGACATCGCTCATCAGGACCAAATCGACACATAAATGGTACGAAAGGTCTTAAAATCGCCAAAATAATAGGGAAAATGCCTTAAAATTTCAAAACTAATGGGGCTAAACATGAGGCCAAACAACTGGACCCATGACGCAAGAATGGTAACTTCAGAGCTCCTCGTCCTCCCGATTGATAATAATTGGTGTGGGTCAGGTCTAACTTGGTCTAACTGTGCACACATTGTTCATAGCAACTTGACGGGAGATGGTTAGTTTTTCAGTGTTGAGCATACATGTTTAGGGAAAAAGCGCTCGTGTGGTACCGGCTGAACTGACCCCTTGCGAGTTTCAGGCTATATGGAAGTTGGAGGTGTAGACACAGATTGACCAGGAATGTCCAGCTATCATACGGTTGTAGTCCATTTATAAACATATAAAGTCGAATTCAATATACTATCTATCTATCAGAAACCAACACTAGTCTTGCATTTATGTTTTATATGAATGTTTACGGCTCCAACTTCTTTATAGCATGAAACTCGCAGGTGGTCAATTGCATAGAATCAATTAACGGTTGCATGTAAACTACTAATGACCAATAGCCATTAGAGAGAGAGAGAGAGCGTGTGTGTGTGTTGAGTGAATGTGTGTGTTCCGCTGTATATTTTATTCCTCAAACGTTTTTATTATTCAATCAGATTTTTTAGACCCCCTCAACCTCTCTCTCTCTCTCTCTCTCTCTCTCTCTCTCTCTCTCTCTCTCTCTCTCTCTCTCTCTCAAATATCCATAATACTAAGCATCTGAACCTTAAGGGGAGATATCCACTTGAGGGACTTTTTTCTTGACCCCTTTCTCCCTCATGTTTAGCCCCATTGCTTTTGAGATTTTAAGACGTTTGCCCCATTAGTTTGGTGATTTTTAAGAATTTCCGCCCCATTCTGTCAATTTTAAGACCTTTCGTGCCATTTAGGTGTCGATTTTATCCTGGCGAGCGATAGCGAGCCTGTAATTTAAGAGTAATCGGCCTTCGGCCGGGACATTTTTCTACCGAAAAATGTACAAATTTATCTTGAAAGGGGGTCAAGGGGGTGAAATTTTAAGATTGCTGGAGGAGTAGGAAACAAACTAGAAACCTCCCCTTAACAAACTAGAAACCTCCCCTTAACAAACTAGAAACCTCCCCTTAACAAACTAGAAACCTCCCCTTAACAAACTAGAAACCTCCCCTTAACAAACTAGAAACCTCCCCTTAACAAACTAGAAACCTCCCCTTAACAAACTAGAAACCTCCCCTTAACAAACTAGAAACCTCCCCTTAACAAACTAGAAACCTCCCCTTAACAATTTACGTAAAAAAACCCACACACAATTTTGTTTTTGTGTGGGTATTAGTATTATCCCTTTCAGTATTCAAGGATGTTATTCTTAATTGTAGACAGACTCACTATCGTTCACTAGGAAACAATCGACACCTATATAACACCTATATAACACCTATATAACACCTATAACACCTATAACCTATATAACACCTATAACACCTATATAACACCTATAACACCTATATAACACCTATATAACACCTATAACACCTATATAACACCTATAACACCTATATAACACCTATAACACCTATATAACACCTATAACACCTATATAACACCTATAACACCTATATAACACCTATAACACCTATATAACACCAACACTAAATATTGACAGATAGAAATGGGGCGAAAGTTTATGGGGCGAAAGTTTATTCTTCCTACCCACACTCTATTACGTCTACAGCATTTCACTATACCATGTTCCAATTAAGTAGGCCGATAGTCCTGAACATTAACCTTTATAACTCACTCATGACCAGAGTAATCGAGCTATTATGTATACCATTTGGGAAGGATCAGCCAGGGAATATGTGTGGTAGTTTACCGCCCATTTGCTCTGGCCCATTTTGAGTTACAGAGGTTATGGGTCACAATTTCTGGTCTACGTGTTTGAAATAGGGTATACTGGAGAATAAAAACAGAGGATCGTTTTGGATAATACCATTGTTATTTCTTATCCCATACAGTAACGGTGACGTCCTTTTAACTTTATTATGGCTACTGTTAAACGATTGTATTATGGCTACTGTTAAACGATTGTATTATGGCTACTGTTAAACGATTGTATTATGGCTACTGTTAAACGATTGTATTATGGCTACTATTAAATGATTGTATTATGGCTACTATTAAACGATTGTATTATGGCTACTGTTAAACGATTGTATTATGGCTACTGTTAAACGATTGTATTATGGCTACTATTAAATGATTGTATTATGGCTACTATTAAACGATTGTATTATGGCTACTATTAAACGATTGTATTATGGCTACTGTTAAACGATTGTATTATGGCTACTGTTAAACGATTGTATTATGGCTACTGTTAAACGATTGTATTATGGCTACTGTTAAACGATTGTATTATGGCTACTATTAAACGATTGTATTATGGCTACTGTTAAACGATTGTATTATGGCTACTGTTAAACGATTGTATTATGGCTACTGTTAAACAATTGTATTATGGCTACTATTAAACTATTGTATTATGGCTACTATTAAACGATTGTATTATGGCTACTATTAAACGATTGTATTATGGCTACTATTAAACGATTGTATTATGGCTACTATTAAACGATTGTATTATGGCTACTGTTAAACGATTGTATTATGGCTACTATTAAATGATTGTATTATGGCTACTATTAAACGATTGTATTATGGCTACTGTTAAACGATTGTATTATGGCTACTATTAAACGATTGTATTATGGCTACTATTAAACGATTGTATTATGGCTACTGTTAAACGATTGTATTATGGCTACTGTTAAACGATTGTATTATGGCTACTATTAAACGATTGTATTATGGCTACTGTTAAACGATTGTATTATGGCTACTGTTAAACGATTGTATTATGGCTACTGTTAAACGATTGTATTATGGCTACTATTAAACGATTGTATTATGGCTACTATTAAACGATTGTATTATGGCTACTGTTAAACGATTGTATTATGGCTACTGTTAAACGATTGTATTATGGCTACTGTTAAATGATTGTATTATGGCTACTGTTAAGCGATTGTATTATGGCTGCTGTTAAACGATTGTATTATGGCTACTGTTAAATGATTGTATTATGGCTACTGTTAAATGATTGTATTATGGCTACTGTTAAACGATTGTATTATGGCTACTGTTAAACGATTGTATTCCATTAAATAAAGGCCTCCAGCAATTGACAGGCTTCAAACTATCTCACTTAAGGGGAGGTTTCCACTTGAGGGATTTTTTTTCTTGACTCCTTTCTCCCTCATGTTTAGCCCCATTGCTTTTCTAATTTTAAGACTTTCGCCCCCTTATTTTGACGATTTTAAGAACCTTCGACCCATTTCTGTCAATTTTTAGACCTTTCGTGCCATTTAGGTGTCGATTTTATCCTGGCGAGCGATAGCGAGCCTTTAATTTAAGAGGAACCGGCTTTCAGCCGGGACATTTTTCTACCGAAAAATGTACAAATTTATCTTGAAAGGGGGTCTAGGGAGTGTAATTTTAAGCTTGATGGAAGTTTAGGGAGGAAACTAAACACCTCCCCTTAACCTTTCTTACTGCCACAGCTCCTTCTTAGGCTGCACAAAAGCGTCTAATTACAGCTAGAATATAGTTAAAAATACGTCTCCAGTACATAAGGGGTTAACCCTCTCACGACCATATGACGCAGAGGTTGCCAGATTAGCAATAAAAAAAAAGAGTTCTCTCACTCTTATAATTACCTCTCCAAAATTAGTTTTCTGCCCACAGCTAACTCAAAGACAACTGCAGAGGTTAAAGTAACTAAACTAAAGGTTTCTAAATACCCCTGATGGTAACAAAGGCTTTAAAGTATCCCTAATAGGCTCAAAGTTGCGTCAAAAACGTGAGAGGGTTAACATGCGGGCTAATCACTGCGCCAACACTGAGATTAGAACCTTGTTGACATATTACGGGCAACTGGTGACAACTATACTCGGTGTCTTTTCAACTGACGGTAACTTGCAAAGTTCCCATCAAGATTTCACCGTTATTTTGAAGATTGTGTATAGTGAGATATGTTGCTAAGTATATAATTATAAACTTGGTCTTAATATGACGCAGATATATAGTGGTTTCATATTTGTTCAGGAGATTTCCACTTGAGGGATTTTTTTCCTTGACCCCTTTCTCCCTCATGTTTAGCCCCCATTGCTTTTGAGATTTTAAGACCTTCGCCCTAGTAGTTTGGATATTTTAAGACATGTTGCCCCATTTCTGTCAATTTTAAGACCTTTCGTGCCATTAATTAAGGTGTCGATTTTTTTCCTGGCGAGCGAAAGCGAGCCTGTAATTTAAGAGCAATCGGCCTCCGGCCGGGACATTTTTCTACCAAAAAATGTACACATTTATCTTGAAAGGTTTCTAGGGGGTGTAATTTTAAGCTTGATGAAAAAGTAGGGAACAAACTAAATACCTCCCATTAAGTACCGGTATCGAGAAATTAGCTGCTAAGGGATTCACTAGTGGTTTCATATTAGCTGCTAAGGGCTTCACTAGTGGTTTCATATTAGCTGCTAAGGGATTCACTAGTGGTTTCATATTAGCTGCTAAGGGAGTCACTAGTGGTTTCATATTATCTGCTAAGGGCTTCACTAGTGGTTTCATATTAGCTGCTAAGGGCTTCACTAGTGGTTCCATATTAGCTGCTAAGGGCTTCACTAGTGGTTTCATATTAGCTGCTAAGGGATTCACTAGTGGTTTCATATTAGCTGCTAAGGGATTCACTAGTGGTTTCATATTAGCTGCTAAGGGCTTCACTAGTGGTTCCATATTAGCTGCTAAGGGCTTCACTAGTGGTTTCATATTAGCTGCTAAGGGCTTCACTAGTGGTTTCATATTAGCTGCTAAGGGATTCACTAGTGGTTTCATATTAGCTGCTAAGGGAGTCACTAGTGGTTTCATATTATCTGCTAAGGGCTTCACTAGTGGTTTCATATTAGCTGCTAAGGGCTTCACTAGTGGTTCCATATTAGCTGCTAAGGGCTTCACTAGTGGTTTCATATTAGCTGCTAAGGGGTTCACTAGTGGTTTCATATTAGCTGCTAAGGGATTCACTAGTGGTTTCATATTAGCTGCTAAGGGATTCACTAGTGGTTTCATATTAGCTGCTAAGGGATTCACTAGTGGTTTCATATTAGCTGCTAAGGGATTCACTAGTGGTTTCATATTAGCTGCTAAGGGATTCACTAGTGGTTTCATATTAGCTGCTAAGGGATTCACTAGTGGTTTCATATTAGCTGCTAAGGGCTTCACTAGTGGTTTCATATTAGCTGCTAAGGGCTTCACTAGTGGTTTCATATTAGCTGCTAAGGGATTCACTAGTGGTTTCATATTAGCTGCTAAGGGATTCACTAGTGGTTTCATATTTGTCTATTAACCCTTTGAGTACGAGCGACGTGTGTTATATTTTATGCTTGCTATATTCGGACGATATTATGCAGCTTAGGACGATTCTGGTAGTTAAAAGGGTTAGGAGAGATGGTTTGAAGCCTTAATATTGCTATAGGTCCTTCCTAAGATGAATAAACTCGTCTAATAGTTGCCTGAATATGATGAAAAGGACGTCCCTGGTACTGAATGGGTTAAGGGGAGGTTTTTAGTTTGGTCCGTAGATATCCTTCAAGCTTAAGATTACACCCCCTTGAGCCCCTTTCAAGATAAATTTGTACATTTTTCGGTAGAAAAATGTCCCGGCTGAAAGCCGGTTCCTCTTAAATTACAGGCTCGCTATCGCTCGTCAGGATAAAATCGACACCTAAATGGCACGAAAGGTCTTAAAATTGACAGAAATGGGTTGAAAGTTCTTAAAATCGTCAAAATAATGGGGGCGAACGTCTTAACATTAGGAAAACAATGGGGCTAAACATGAGGGAGAAAGGAGTCAAGAAAAACATCCCTCAAGTGGATATCTCCCCTTAAGTATAAAAAACAAAAATAGATGCTATGGGATTCACTTTACCGCCAGATGAAATGGAACCGAGTATAAATTACGTGGGCGGATATAGAGGGACACTGGACGCCACAACACGGCCACAACACGGCCACAACACGCCACAACACGGCCACAACACGGCCACAACACGGCCACAACTGTAAAATAAATCCCGTGTAGCGTTGTCAGTGTGTCAGGCCGCATACCAACCCTTGTCAGCCGGTGTCTGTCAGCTGGGGACATAACTTTTGGAGTTCCAGAGCAGTGGTTAACCCGGTGTCACACGAACACTTTTGCCGGCAATATTTTGGAGTAATTCTTGTCTGGTATCTTCAGAATTAAACTTTCATTACCCTTAACCCCTTTAAGGATCATGATGTGTTTATTCTGGCTATTGTTTGACGATGTTATGCATATTAGGAAGGGTATAATTATGGATGTCAGGGTTTACTGAGACAATCTTTACACTTTTGATTCCCACAGACCCTTCCTAAGCTTTTTAAAATCGTCTAATGATGGCCAGAAGAAACTACTAAAATGCGTCACGATTCTCAAAGGGTTAAGCCACCACACATATTCTAATTTCAGTCTACAGTAGTGTCCGATACTAAAGTAATATAAGTCCTGAAATAAAGCGAGAAAAAATTGCTCTTAGAAAATTGCCGGAGAAAACGCTCGTGTGTCATCACCTTTTACACGTTTATCTGCATAATGTGTATTTTGGTATACAAAGGTTGTAGTATTGATGTTGAAGATCATGTTGCAATGCCCTAAATTAATATTTGGCTTATAAAACTATGGTATGCTGACAAATGAATAGCCTATATTCTGTTCCAAATAAGTTGTCCGAAACTCTTACATATTAACATTTATAACTCACAAACGGGCTTTGTTAGTGGTAAGCAGGGAGGATTTTGTGGGGGCGCTCGTTTATGGCCTTGCTCGAGACCTTGGGGCTGTTCGGCCAGACAGCCTGGGGAACAACAACAACAACTCACAAACGACTAAAGTAATCAAGCTAATATTTCTACCATTTGGGACGGGTCAGCCAGGGAATGGATGTGGAAACTTACAGCCCATTTGCTCTAGTTTATTTTAGATACAGAGGTTAGGGTTCACGGTTTCTGGCCTACTTACTTAGAATAGGGTATAGTATCTAGAAACTAATATGTATAAGAAGTTCCGGTGTGTAATTGTTTATATGTTTGCGTACCTTTAGTGCCCACACCTTGGGACTATGGAGATGGGGCTTAACTGGGGTACTCAGGGGGTCCCTCAATAGAGTATATCAAGCCAAATAAAGACATGTAAATCTGCGTAAGTTCTCTCTCTCTCTCTCTCTCTCTCTCTCTCTCTCTCTCTCTCTCTCTCTCTCTCTCTCTCTCTCTCTCTCTCTCTCTCTCTCTCTCTCTCTCTCTCTCTCTCTCTCTCTCTCTCTCTCTCTCTCTCTCTCTTTTTTTTACGACACAGATATTGAACGAAAGCCGCCCCCCACGAAAAGCTTGAGGCCCCCCACTAAAAATATCCAGGTCGCTTCTTCTGAATTTCATGAATATTTGAAAGCTGACAAACGCCCACATCTGGAATAAGAGGGAGAACACGCATTTCCACTCGGCCTGGGAGAGAGAGAGAGAGAGAGAGAGAGAGAGGGAGAGAGTTAGAGTTAGAGTGAGAGTTACACAGTTACACAGATATTCAGACCACACAGAGAGAGAGAGAGAGAGTGAGTTAGTTAGTTACACAGAGTTACACAGATACTCAGACCACAGAGAGAGAGAGTGAGAGAGTTACACAAAGTTACAAAGATACTCAGACCAGAGAGAGACAGAGACAGAGAGAGAGAGAGTGAGAAAGAGAGTTACACAGAGTTACACATAGTTACACATATATTCAGACCACACAGGCCATGCGGTTCCTATTAGGTGGGCCTTGCCGGAAATTAGGATGAAATGTAACTTTTTATGAGTTAGGAAATGCCCACAAGGAAAGTTTGCATATACAGTAGGATAAAACGGAATTAATCTGAAAGGGAACTTACACGTACATATATCTATCTATTGCCAGATGATATGATCCACGACGGGTTGGCCACGAATTAATCGTTTAGAAGACGTTTAGAAGACTACCGCTACGTTGAGAACGCTACCGCTACGTTTAGAAGATTACCGCTACGTGTAGAAGATTACCGCTACGTTTAGAAGATTACCGCTACGTTTCTCCAGGCTTGGGAAATGGGATAGCCAAGGTGGTTTTGTAATAAATGTAATGTACTTAAAGGTGGCCTGTTGTACAAGTGGTGTGTTAGGGCGTTGGTTAGGGGAACGGTTCGGCTCACAGATAAGAGGACTTGAGTTCCATTCCCAAGAAATATAAAGATGAACCTGTTACCTATGATTTACTCCTTCCTGTGTACATTTATTTTCACTCTACGCTCTGCGAAAGCTTTTTATTTTCTAACATCTGCCTATCCATTCACAATCCCCCCTTAATTACCGTGTTTCCTACCTACTTGCTTACCTACTTACCTACTTACCTACCTACCTACCTACCTACCTACCTACTTACTTGCTTACCTACCTACCTACCTACCTACTTGCTTACCTACCTACCTACCTACCTGTCTAGATAGATAGATAGATGGATTGAAAGATATATGTCTAGATAGATAGATAGATAGATGGATTGAAAGATATATGCGTCTCCTACAACCATAGTAACTGAGTCGGAAGAATGTAAACAAATCTGCATTTAACTTAAACACACACACACACACACACACACACACACACACACACACACACACACACACACACACACACACACACACACAAACGTTACTCTGTCTTTCTTGTATTCAACAGCTGAGCTCTGGAACTCTCTCCCAGAATCAGTCTTTCCCTCCTATGACTTAAATTGCTTCAAACTCAGTGTGTCCTGGCATTTTGGCTCGAACGTCCCTTGATTTTGGCCCTGTTACTCTTTCAACTATGGGGGAGGCACTCGCTACAGGCAGTTCTGCCTTTTGTCTCCCTCACTCACTTGGAAAAAAAACCCACACACACACCCATTCAGAAAATTAAAATTGGAATGAAATTGCGCTCACTTTAAACCCACATAAGGGGTATAGTGTAGTCCAGGATAATTGAGGGTGGTAATAGTAGGGAGTTGGGATTGTGTAGTCCAGGATAATTGAGGGTGGTAATAGTAGGGAGTTGGGATTTCTCTGTCAAGGGGTTAAGACCACTGGTGATGGACGGTTCTATTATACTTAAAGACTGAATGGCGTGTATAGGAGATGATTGGAACACAGACACAAAATGACACACTCACATAATACACACACATACACAAAATGACACACTCACATAATACACACACAGACACATATGTTGTACATACACACAAATACGATGCAAACCCCCCCCCCCCCCCCCCGACACACACACACACACCATCCACTACTCCCTCCTTCCTCCCCCCTTGACCCCCTTCCCCCTCCCCCCTCCCCCCCCCACTCCATTCATGATTCCCTCCTGCCTCCCCCCTTGTCTCCCTTCCCCTCCCTCTCCCCCCTTCCCCCATTAATTGCTCCCTTCCCCGCCCTCCCCCTCTCCCTCCTTCGCTCCCTTCCCCCCTCCCCCTCCTTTTCTTCCTCCCTCCCTCCCTCCTTCACTCCGTTCCTCCCCCTCTCTCTCTCCCCCTTTCTTCTTCCCTCCCCCACTCCCTTCTTAGTTCCGTTCCTCCCCCTCTCTACCCCCCCTTCCTCCCTTTCTACCTCCCTCCCTCCCTCCCTCCCTCGTTTCAATCCCAACCTCACTCACCAAGCTCACTCACTAGACAAGCAACCTAGAAGGGTCACTAGATCTGTTGTTGCTTGATTTCCTTTGTACCATCTGCCAATTAATACGTTATATGAGAGAGCTATTAGTTTTAATGCTGGACCATTCTTCTCTCACTCTCTCTCTCTCTCTCTCTCTCTCTCTCTCTCTCTCTCTTTGACGTCTATCATTAGACGATTGTATACAGCTTAGGAAGGATCTGTGAGAGTTATAAGAGTAAAGACTATCTCAAACAACCCTCAAACTTCCATATGCCCTTGCTAGTCTGAATATAATCGTGTAAGAATAGCCAGAACACAGAACAGAAATGCGGCATCGTATCTTGAAAGGGTTAAGTTACGTCATATATACTGTATATATGTTGATTTTATTGTATTTTTATATTATTTTATAACTATCGAAAAACTGGATAAATTTACTTTCTGTGAGTGGTAATAATAGTGTAATTGAATATAAGTGCAAAATATTATATAATATTTTGCACTTATACTGAACATCCCATGCTTTATTATATTTTCACCTCTGCTTTGAATACGTGCTCAAAAATAACAATCTTAAAATGTACACGATTTACAAAACTCCGGTTCATGTTTTTCCCAGGCATAGAAAGCCTCCCCCAGTAATCTTGTTGAACTGCCAGCTCCGATACACGTTTATATATATATATATATATATATATATATATATATATATATATATATATATATATATATATCTTGTTCTCTTTTCATAATATTGTATTAAATAGTATTGTTGTTGTTGTTTTATGTATTATATTATTATATTTGATCATATATTTTATTCATATTTTTATTCCATTGATACTTTTGTTTAGGGTTTTAGTACCAAACAAGTATTTATCTTATTATATTCTAGTTTATTTGCTTTATTATATTATTTTCCCAAGAGTTTTAGTAACACATAGTGGAGACTACTCCCTCTGCGCTACTGTTGACATGTGCTGGCGGGGTTTTAGGGGGACTTTGGCCTCTATTTGTTCACCTGGAAGCTCTATTGCCCTCTATTTGTTCACCTGGAAGCTCTATTTGTTATATTATTTTGAAGGGCACGGTTATGTTTTTTTATATATATGACCCCAGCCAGCGCTCGAACCCAGGCCAGTAGTGCAACACTCCAACACCTTAGCCACTAGGCCACCGAGGAGCTTAAAAGTAATGGCTTCATTTTGGAATCATATTCCATCCACCACCACCCGCTTCGACTCTGTTATTGATGATTATAGATCGATTGGTTATGGATACTTTTTATGTATAATTATTTACCCCTTACATGATGTACAGTCGCGCTAATAAGTGATGTCTCGGCACCAAGTATGTTTTGATCCATAATTGGTATCAGCAATATCAAAGCTTCATTTCTTCATATCAAGTGAAATATACAAACATGTTCCTACACTTACCCACCCAATTCAACATCTGGCAGACATTAATACAGGACAGAACAAGCCAAACTTAAGGACAGCTGGGACATGACTTATTAGCGCCACTGTACCCTGTACAATTGAAATTAGTTTAGAAATTATATGTTTGAGTCAATTCAAAATATAGGTAGATTACACTATTGATTGGCCTTCCAGTGATGACAAAGATCGTCTACTGTTAATTTATCTTTATAAAAACTACTGTTAATTTATCTTTATAAAACATAGTACTGTTAATTTATCTTTATGAAACTTAGTACTGTTAATTTATCTTTATGAAACTTAGTACTGTTAATTTATCTTTATACAACATAGTACTGTTAATTTATCTTTATGAAACTTAGTACTGTTAATTTATCTTTATAAAACATAGTACTGTTAATTTATCTTTATAAAACATAGTACTGTTAATTTATCTTTATGAAACATAGTACTGTTAATTTATCTTTATATAAACAAAGTACTGTTAATTTATCTGTATAAAAAACATATAGTACTGTTGAGGGGAGATGGGCAACTGTGTTCACTGCTTGTAAAGTTTAAAAGTCATGCTAATTAATCAGTAAGCACGGTCACTTTTGAATTCAATATTATAGCAATGATAAAGAAACAATACAACACCCAGTACAATTGCATGTAATAATATGTAATTGTTGTTCTTTATGAACTGTTTGATGCAGTGACAATATTGCTTGGACAATAAATAGTAAGGTGTTTATAATCTGTATGTTCCTATTTTAAATATTCTCTGCCTCTCTTTTGGCAGTAGGTCAATTATTTTGCTATGCTTAATCTTTTTTTTCTCTCTCTCTCTCTCTCTCTCTCTCTCTCTCTCTCTCTCTCTCTCTCTCTCTCTCTCTCTCTCTCTCTCTCTCTCTCTCAGATACATTTACACACACGGGTAAATACACAGTTATGCTAATTATCGTTCCACCAAATAATACATCATGATTGGAATAAAACATTGTATTTAATTCATGTTTATTATGCTTACACCTCTATGTAATACAGTAGATACATTAAAGCTTCACACACGGGAGGACGATACAATCCTCTCTGTATCTATAACAACAATAATAAGTATAATAATAATAATAATAATAATGATAATAATGATAGCGCCTCCCGTATTACATGCATAGAAAATATAATTGAATATAATTAAGTATAAATAATAACCCTTTCTATAACAACAATAATAATAATAATAATAATGATAGCGCCTCCCGTATTACATGCATAGAAAATATAATTAAGTATAATTAAGTATAAATAATAACCCCCTTCCCGAACCACCTTAACCCCTTCGATACGATGACGACAGTTTATTTTTCCTTCTGGCTGCCATTAGGCGATCTTTGTTCAGCTTAGCAAGGATCACAAAGAAGCAAAGGGTTATAGATGATCTCAATTACCCTTCTTTCTTCCACAGGTCCTTCAGAAACTTAGTAAAATCGTCTAAGAGTAGCCATCAATAAATTTGTCATCGTTTTGAAGGGGTTAAATTTTAGCACAACTTAATCGTATTCATCTATTATATTGATTTATTTATATATTATGTACTTTAAATTTCACATAGTTTATTACAATATTTCTGGCATAAAAACATAGATACTTGAAGGGGGGATCACCTGCTTTTTTTATCTTTCTCTCCTTTTCTCTTTCTCTGATTTGTATCCATTCGGCCCCATTCAGCCAACTGTTTTAAGACGTTTATCTCCATCCAGGTGTCGATTTTTTACGGCTTCGCCGGAGACATTTTTCTATCGAAAAATGTACAAATTTAGCTTGCTGTAAAATACAAAAAATATATATTGTGGCTCGCTACCGCTCACCAGGAAAATATTGACACCTGGATGGGGGTAAACGTCTTAAAACAGTAGGCTGAATGGGGCCGAATGGATACAAGCCAAAGGGAGAGGGAGAGAAAGAGAAAAAAAGAGAGGTGGGCCCCCTTAATAGCTCTGTAATAAAAACATGCTTCCCTTTGATTCGCTAACAACAAAGAATAGAAATTGTTTACATTATTAAATATTATACATCATCACATTTATGGGCAGGTTTTTACTGGACTCCCTTCTCCCTCGTGTTGTGCCCCATTGGCTTGGAGATCTTGACACGTTCGCCCCCTTTGTATGGCGATTTTAACACCTTTCGCCGTTTCGTGCCATTTACAGTAGGTGACTATTTTTTTTGTCCTGTCGAACGATAGGAGTTTGCAATTTAGGAAGAATCGGCTACCGAAAAATTTACAAATTTATCTCGAAGGGGGTCTTGAGGTTATCTTTTTAAGTGTATTTGTATATTTATGTGTTAATTTATTATATTTCATTATATGTTATTATAATATATGTGCATATATATTTTTGTCTTAAGCTTGATGGAGGTCTTGGAGCCAACTAAAAACCTCCCCTTAAACATTCTATAACACTATATAGAAATCGGAGTGCTGAAAATATGACGGTGCTTCATATCGGTGTAACAAAACAGCTGATCGTAAATATGTAATACTTGATAGTAATTATAATAGTAATATCAATATAACGGGAGAGTAGTCACGCCTCTCCTCCGTAATTATTATTTATTAGTAGTAGTAGTAAGTTGTAACCTATTTTGATGACGGAGGGGGATTGGCTTTGGTCGTGCTACCGTCAGCCGATTTTGTTTAGCTGAGGCCTGTGTCACGTTGGCTGATATTATTGTCCCGGTGTCATAGCAATAATTGTAATTAAGTTTTTTTTCTGGATTCACCTTCGCCTTCATGTTTAGCCCCATTAGTTTTGACATTTTAATACATTCGTCAAAATCAATATTGTTTGAGTGTTTCGAGTTTTGTAATTTAGTTATGAACAGTATTGCTTGTGAAACTGGCCAAAGCTAATGAAAATCCGCTGGAAGTAGCCAGAACAAAACCAAGACTCCGCCATCTCTAGTAGTTAACCATTCTGACTAGTTATAAGTATATAAGGGCCGTATTAACAAAGAGATTCATTCGAGCATCAGGTGGGTGTCATTGACATTATTTGAGTATCTGTCCCGTAAAAAAATACCATGCATATATTATGAGAACGATCGCTTAAATAGTTTACAATGGAGACCAATTAAATAGTTTACAATGGAGACCAATTAAACAAATATCTGATAAGATTATTGTCTACTGGACCATTTTGGTTAACTTCCCAATAGTTAATCTAGTGAACGACTCCAGTAATATCAAATGTAAAATTTAGTGAACCATTGATATACATTTTCTGACAAAATGTTTTCCAGATGACTAATACAAAAAATCATGAAGTGTTTCCAAGTAGACAGTTTGACTTAGTTACCAACGAAGGGTCTTGTACATGAAATTTTTGTATCAGATTATACAAAGCAAACTTATAGTCAAACATGTTGTTAAAATGATCTAAAATGGACAGAATGAATAGACACACCATTAAAGGAGGAGCACTTTATTGTCAACTATTTTCTCAGCGGAGGACTCGAATGCATCTCTCTGTGAATGCGGCCGAACTCCGCTATTGAGCTATTGAGTTGAGATAGCTACTAGCCTGGACGAGACAAGCAGGTGTGAGCAACTAGCAAGCTCTAACTCTGACTAGCGAATGAAGACAGTGCCACCCTGGTAAACTAAATAGTGTCTTGTTTTCTTCTTCATCTTCCTAGGCTGCGCATCACTTCAAAAACGGGTCAACTCATTCTTAGGTGTCGATTCTGTTGGTTAGCTTAGGTTAGAGATAAATAGACTAGGTTTAAGGTATGTCAGGTGAAATTAAGTTACGTTTAGAGTACGTTAGTGTAGGTTAGCGTAAGTTAGGTTTGTATATATTGGATTAGTCTATATTAGATTAGGGTATGTTAGGTTAGTGGTGGTCGGGCGCCAGTTGGACTAGATAATAGTCCGTCAGGTGCCTGGCCATGGGAGTCGGTTTATATATGAAGGGCCCTGCCTGGAAGTATGTGAACGGGCATTGTGGTGTAATTCCACTGAGTGTCTGCCTGCTGTGACTGGAACTTCTCCAGGAGGTCTAGGACCTGGGAATCTTTTGCTGGAGACCCATCATGGTCCTTGGTCTCTGGGTCTTCTCCTGGGCGACCTGGATGTGTGTGAACTTTGTATTTCTATTTTTATTTTGTTGCTTCTGTTCGGGCTCTGTCTGTAGTCGGCAACCCCAGCTATGGGGTATGTGCCTGAGCACATACATACATATAAAAGTTAGGTTAGGTTAAATTTGGGTACGGCAGGGAAGGTTAGATTAGGTTAGGGTAAATCTGGTCATGCTAGATTAGCTTAGGATACGCTAGGGTAGGTTAAGGTAGGCTTAGGTATAGAATTAAGTTATATTAAGTAAAATTGGGCTAAGATTGGACACAAGAATGACCTGACCAGTAATTGAGGTGATAAGAAGCCTTTACCATATTGACCCCAAGACTTAACCCTTTCAGTACCGTGACGTATTTAACCCTTTTATACCTGCTAGCACGAGACAATTATATACAGCTTAGGAAGGCCCTCTAGCAATCCAAGGGGTGAACACGAACTCAATTAACCCTTTGACGCCGATGCAATCTTTCTAAGGTTAATAAAGTCGTCTAACAAGAGCCAGAAATATAACAACGAATGCGTCGCGGTATGCTGAAAGGGTTAATATTGACCCCTGGCGAGTTTCAGGTTATAAGGAAGTTGGAGCCGTATACATCGATAGGAAACAGAAATGCAGTAATAATGTAGGTTTCTGAGGGATGAAAAGGGTGTTGACTTGGAGTTTAAGTATTAATATATTTACTACGGTGGAATATTAGCTAGTACTTCTGCTAAATATTGATGTCTACGGCTCCAGCTTCCCTCTAGCCTGAAACTCGCAAGAGGTCAATTAGGTGAGACCACACAAGACTTTCCTTAACAGATACTTCTCATTAAACAAACAGGCATGCACATTTTGACCAACAGGTGATCTGATAACAAAATAACCTCAGACCTGTTGATGGTTAAAAATATTGTTTCTATAAATTTCGTTCTTTATTATGCATGTGGGGAATTTACAGGATGTGATTAAACCCTTTAAGATTAAGCTGCTTTTTGACAGTTTATTCTGGCGATGTTGTGCAGCTCAGGAAGGATCTGTGGGCATCAAGAAGGTAAAGACGGTCTCAATTAACCCTCTGACTTCCATATACCCTTCCTGAGCCAAATAAAAATCGTCTAATCAGAGCCAGAGAACAATATATATGTATCGAATGTGTGAGACTAACCCTTTCGAGATTCGATAACGTATTTACTTTGTTTTTCTAGCTAGTATTAGATGATTGTATTCATATTAGGAAGGGCATATGGAAGCCAGAGGGCTATTTGAGAAAGTCTTGGCCCATTTAAATTCCCACAGATGTTACCTAAGCTACATAAAATCGTCTAAAGATAGCCAAAATAAACTGCCAAAACGCGTCACAATCCTGAGAGGGTTAACGATATCGATGCATTTGTTTTAGTGTATGTCCACATGTTGTTGATGATGATAATGGGGACCTACAAAAAGGATTCATGAGTGGATGAGTGAGGAAGATTATTATTAGTTTATTGGTTCACGAATGTTTAGAATACTATGTTAAAATAAGTAACACCCCGTTCCTAACATTAATATGAGAAGTAATGGTTGATCGCGCATTTAACACTCACGATACCGACGTCATTCAGTGTTAACCCTTTGGGGATTAGGCCGCGTTTTAGCATTTCATTCTGGTTATCATGAGACGATTGTATGCAGCTTAGGAAGGAGCTGTGGGAATTAAAAGGATACCGACGGTGAATATAAACACCATATGAGGAGGAACACTTTATTGACCATATGAGGAGGAGCACTTTATTGACCATATGAGGAGGAGCACTTTATTGACAATGTTTCGTTGTCAATAAAGTGCTCCTCTTTATATGGTGCTTTTATTCGATAGCGACGGTCTCAATCAACCCTCTGGCTTCCATATACCCTTACTAAGCTGAATAAAATCGTCTTCTAATAGCCAGGAACTAGAAAAGTAATGCATCTACGAATACTGAGAGATAACAAAATATCATAGTGTATTGAATGTCGCAATGGTATCAACATCACTACTTCCCTATAAACATTATGTTATAAAGTCTAGTGCACGTTTAACCTTTTTAGAATATGAAGGCGCATTTCATATTCATTTTCTGGCTATCTTTATACGATATTATTTACTTTAGGAAGGGTATATGGAAGTCAGAGGGGTGATTGAGATAGTCCTTTACCCATTTTATGCCCACAGATCCTTCCTAAGCTGTATAAAATTGCCTAATGATATTCAGAAGAAGCTGTCAACACGCATCATAATCCTCAAGGGGTTAAGTGACTTTTACAAAAGACTTTTATTGTCAAGCTTATATTCACTCGTGTGTCCTTTCACAGTACAGTATAGGCCTAGTCCTGGGTTATTTTTTTTCTCTAATAAGTTTAATTTCTAGTCACATTTTTTTAATTTTGTGCATATTCATATTTTCGGAGTCATATTTCAATGATGACTTTATCGCTGTACTTATTTGTATTAATTTTCATTTTTTATTATTATTATTTTTTTTAAAGATTCTTGTTTTCTTATTTGTTCCCCTTTTTCCTCTTGTACAGTCCATCTTGGTCTTTGATCTGTTCATATATTTCTTCAATTATTTATTTTTTCCTTTAATCACAGATTGTATTCACTAACAATCACGAAGGATATTCACATATAAAACTTTTCTAAATTATTCTCACATTCGTTATACATAGTAATTTGTTATGTTTGCGTAGTCATTTATATTTTGTTTTCAAAATAATTTCACTCAATTCATAAAAGCACTGGTTCTGTTGTTCCTGTTCCTGTTTGTACTATGCAATATGTTCACTCTTCATTGTTCATAGCATTAGCAATAGCATAATAGTCACTTTGTCGACTAATAATGATTTAATGTAATCCTCATGCACCGTAACTATATTGTCAGATTATCACTATTAATGCCTTCGAAGTGTGATTTATATTATTAGTTAACTTCTTATCATTACACTACAATCATAGTTTATCACAATATTTATCATTGCGATTGACATTGCATATTAAGTTTATCAGTTATGTCTTCACAGTATTATTGAATCTGTGTGCTAACTATTACTATAACGCTAAACCTAATTATCATCACAATACCTGCCACTATCATCACTACTATCACCACCGAGATTATTTTGTTATAGTCTGTGCAGTAACTTGTAAACATTCGTGGACCCCTCATATATCTCATAAATTGTTCTTTGTTCTTTTGGCCACCCCCAAGAAAAAAGGAAAAAACAAATAATAAAATAGAATGAACTAGATTTTTTTTTTTTTTTTTTTGGAAAAATGGGGATCGGGCCTGAGCATATAGATAGATAGATAGATATATAGATAGTTCTTTGCTTTCACTTAAACATTAGGCTATTCAGTGTTCAGTTGGGTCTGAGTACACGATTAGATTGATATCCGGTATTCGATAAATGGATTTAAATCGTGGTCATGTCCTGTTCTATAAATGTCTTGATGATGTAATGGCTAGAGCGTGTATGTTCTGTATGTGCTATCCAAGGTTCGAATCCTGGGAGTATCACATGCTTTCATTCATTTAATTTGGGGTGTTATTGGTGTTTAGAACGATGGAAAAAATCGCTAGTACAGTCGCCATGATTTCCAACTGGCCCAGGGCTTCTTATATCTATGGTATTTAAGCTATTTACAAATACAAAAATGAGAAATTCAAAAGACAGAAATGAACAAAGGACTAGGTAGGTTAAGTCTGTATATCTTGTTTGCCATTACTGTATTTTGTTACTCGATAATAGCATAACTACAATCAGCGCTGGACCAGCTAGAAATCCTGCCAAGTGTACATCTTAGTAAACAGATTTATAAGTGTAGTTGTACAGTGTATAAGTTAATTACAAGTCAATATAAGTAATTTAATACAAAATCATTTACATAGATTGCTTACAAAAAAAATATGGATAGCATAATACAATATAAAACTCACCTACACAGTATATGCAAATCCAGGTGGCTCTATTTGCATATCCAAAATGTAAGGTGTCCCCGAATTTTTACAAGTGCCTGTACATTGCTAGTAACTATTATTGTCTGGCAATGTCCAACGGGCCATTGATAGATAGATAGATAAATAGATAGATTGAGAGATAGGTCAGTAGAAAGATATGGATAAGATTGGTAGATTATTATAGAGAGAGAGAGAGAGAGAGAGAGAGAGTTATGTAGATAGACATAGACAAAAAGTTACATAGGTAAATTTGAGACAATGTAAAACGTACTCTACTTTTTAGCTTGGAAATATGAGTAGATAAATAAAACAGATAGCTATAGAGATAGATAGGTGGATATGTAGATAGATCGATTGAGACACGACGTAGAATTAGACGGATTAAAAATAGAAAAATAATCCAATGTACTATTTGTTTTCCACTGATTGGCAGATAGATAAGCGAATAGAAAGATAGATGGATGGATAGCTTTATAGTTAGATAGAAATTGAAAGAGAGAGCTGTTCAATTTCAGATTCATTTTCTAGTACAGAGGATATTTCTAGCAGCATCATTCTAGTAATCCATTCATTATTACTAAGCCAGAAATCTCGACCCCAAACCTCTATAACTCAAAAAGGGCAAGAGCAAATGAGCTACACATGTCCAAAAAGGGCTATCCAAAAAGGGCTAGAGCAAATGGGCTACAAATGTCCAAAAAGGGCTAGAGCAAATGGGCTACAAATGTCCAAAAAGGGCTAGAGCAAATGGGCTACAAATGTCCAAAAAGGGCTAGAGCAAATGGGCTACAAAATGTCCAAAAAGGGCTAGAGCAAATGGGCTACAAATGTCCAAAAAGGGCTAGAGCAAATGGGCTACAAATATTCACACCACCGATTCCCTAGCTGACTCTTCCTAAATGGTACCAACATGAATGCATATAAAGACCACACGAGAAGGAGCACTTTGATAATGTCGGACAGGTTGGGAGAGAGGTATCCTGACCAGGATTCGAACCCACTCCCTCCAGGTATATTTGGGAGAGTTGGGCACCGTAACCACTCGGCCATGAACGGATATAAGGGAGGCAACCTTAGTTCTTATATAAGGTTGTTTCCGCTCATGGTAGATTTTTTTTTTTTGCTGTATTGCTCTAGCCATTTTTGAGTTATGAAAGGTTGGAGGTCAAGATTTCTGGCCTACCAATAAGGAACAGAGTATAATACTGTTCATGAGATGTATGCGTGTGACCTTATTCAATATAAATTATCTAATATGTATATACAAGCTATAAACTATATGATCTATGTACATTTACTTCATGGCCAAAAACTTGAGCAGAAATGTGGCTGTTGTGTTTTCGAAGGTAATTTTCACCAATCTCTGAAATCCCATCGTGAATTTGTCCACTTGAGTTTTTATCGCCAAATTCATATGGTATTATTTAGGATTGTTGACGTGTGAAATGCTAAATTATCCTTATTATTATATATCATGAATAATGTTGTTATGTCTAATATCGTGATCATGTTCTAATGACAACATTCAAATTGAATGTAGATTAAATTCAAGTGACTCCCTATTTTCTGAAGTACGAAGTCTTTATCATATATATATATATATATATATATATATATATATTGTGAATATAAACACGTTATCTGCTCAATTTTCTTAATTATAATCGACACTGGCACAAAGTATTCACCCTTTGAAGATTATGACGCATTTTGACAATTTATTCTGGCTATCATTAGACGATTTGATACAGCTTTGGAAGGATCTGTGGGAGTGAAAAGGTAAAGCCTATCTCATTTAAACCCCTGACTTCCATATACCCTTCCTAATCTGGATAAAATAGTCTATTAGTAGCCAGAAAACTGAATAGAAATGCTTCATAGGATCTTCTAAGGGTGTAGATGTTTATTGCTCTGAAGTACCCAACAATTTAATTATGCTTTACAATATAAAAACATACGAACCTGCTGCAATCGGAAAATGGATAAAAACAGAATATAATATTTTATCTGTTTGGCTTCTGTCTTTGGCACATCATGGCTATAGTTTATTCGCTGTATGTAGGCAAGACATCATGACCTCTAACCTATGTAACTAAAAAACGACTAGAATAATCGAGCTTATTTTTCTACCAATTGGGAAGAGTCAGTCAAGGAATAGATGTGGAAATGTACAGCAAATTTGATCTAGCCCTTTTTGAGTTACAGAGGATAGAGGTCATGATTTTTCGCCTACTTACAGCGAATAGACTATAATGTTTACACAACCTCTGAGCATGTATCACCAACAACACTTACTCAACTAGGAATGTCACACGAACGATATTTCCAGCAATTTTCTAAGAGCAAGTTTCTTCTCGCATTATTATGGGGATTTTTTACATTGGTATTGGGAAGAAATCTAAAATTAGAATATGCTTGGTGGTTTAAGATTTATAAAAGTTAAATTCTGAAGTAACCAGACGAGAATTGCTTCAAAACAAATGCTAGAAAAAGCGCTCTTGTGACACCGACTTTATTGTGTGTGCATGGAAAAGGAATGTTTAGAATTGGGTTTCCGATCATTTTGCCCATAAGTCTTTTCGCCCACCCTTAAATTAAATTAGATTAGAATAGGTTAGTTAAGCTTGGGATACTGTAGGTTTAGTCAGGATAAGTAAATATGGGGTTAAGTTAGATTAGATATGACCAAGTTAGTTTTGTTAAGGTTAAATCAAGCAAGTATAATTTTGTTAAGGATAGGTAAAAACGGTTTGGTTAGGTTAGGTGAGGTAAATCTGTTCGAAAATTTGACTCCAAACGCAGGCGAATTGACTGCGAGCAAAACGACTGAAAACCTATAATATTTATGCTCTCTCTATTATTGAAACCAACTTATAGTATTATGAATTAGGTGGAAAAGAAACACAGGAAAGAGCTTGAATTCTATATTTTTCTTACGTTTCGGGCTACGCAGCACCCATCTTCAGAGAGACTGGGTTCTGCGTAGCCTGAAACGTAAGATAATTAAAGAATTCAAGCTCCTTCCTGTGTTTCCCTTCCACCTAATTCATGTACTTGTCATTATGGATCAGCATATAGTATTATATTCTCTAGAATTGGAAACTTGCTACCGGTACCCTACTCGACAAAACAGTGACCGGACAGCTCAACCAGTAGACGCTTTCAACCAGTAGACCCTTTCTACCAGTAGACCCTTTCTACCAGTACCCTGCAACCAGTACTCTTTGGTTGACACACGGGGGTTGCTGCCAGGGGTTAGCCGATTTACAATGTTTTGGGCCTATATTCTTAGTTCGACAGTTCAAAGAAAACTAACCATTTGAGTAACTACATGAAAAGATTCTAAATACCCCTGTTGGTCAAAAATAAATTGAAATATCCCAGAAACAACGCTAATTACAAAGGGGTTAGGTCAGGTAGATTAGTAGTATACATCAAGGGGTTAGGTCAGGTAGATTAGTAGTATACATTAGCATCATTGAGTTGCCCTTGGTTGAGATATACCGGTAGAAATGGACTACTGTTTTGGTTTTCCAGGACCCCAGCCAAACCTATGTGGCATCGTAAAAAGCGCGAAGTTCTAACCCGTTCTTAGTAGTAGGTAAACAATCGTGTTAAAGAGGATTTAAACTAATGCATTTTCCGCTACTTTTGATCCGCAAGCCTTTCGTCTAATATGTTGAGGGTATTATACACTGGTATAAGTAACTAGACTGGAGATAGATCACTGTAGGTGAATACAATGATTCCAAAGCTGTATTCCAGATTAGAGTTGTGGATTAAGGGTTTTTTCTGGACCCCCATTTCCTTCATGCTTAGCCCCATTTGTTTTGAGATTTTAAGGCGTAATACCTTTTTTTTTTTTTTTTTTTTTTTTTTTTCTTTCTTCTATATTCCAACTTACTTCCTCTCGGGCATAGGCTGAGAGCCTTAACATTCACCGCTTTACAATAAACAGTGAAGCCCGTGAGGTCTTGTTCCAGTCTAGGGAGTGAGACATGTGAAGCACGTACCCCCTTTTGTGCCATAATTGTCCATTTCTTTCTGGCAAACGATCGCAAGCCTACAAATTTAGGAGGAACCAGCCTTTGGCAGGGATATTTTTCTACCGAAAAAAGTACAAATATATTTTGAAGGGGGGGGGGGGGTAATTTTGTTTAACTTACTGGATGTCTAGGGAGAAAACTTAAAGAACACAAATATTATAAACAAAAAACATATGGACTTAAAAATGTGGGAAAATGCGTTCGTGTAAATCCGCATTTATACACTGTCAAAACTGTGTGTGCAAAGGTTACGAACATGATACGTGTTTCTGGTAGTGACGTGGACTAATTTGGAAAGTAGAGACCGATCATTACTCATTTTTGTTATCATTTATGTTACATTTGAACTTAAAGACCGATCATTACTCACTCATGTGTATCATTTATGTTACATTTGAACATAAAGACCGATTATTATTCATATATGAGTATCATTTATGTTATTTCGAACACTTAATTTGAACACAGAGATCAATCATTATTCATTTATGTAATATTTAAACACTTGATTTGAAAATCTAGACAAATCATTGCTCATTGGAGTGTAGCATTTATGTTGCTTCCGAACACTATATTTGAACACAAGATATCGATCATTATCAAATCTGCGTAAGCAGAGTGGTATCGCCCCCCGTATAGTGGTACATGCTAACCGAAATGTCTGTCTGTCTGTCCGAGAACTCCTCCTAGACCGTTTGACCGATTTTCACCAAACTTCACACGAACCTTCGGTGCGTGAATGCGACGGTAATTAAAAAAAAAAAAAATGAATTTGTGCAATAGTTATGATCTTAGGTCCAAAAACATGTTAAGGACCCCCACCCCCCACCCTGAACCTATTCCCTGTGTGTGTGTGCCCCTACGGGGCACACACATCATACACATGTCTCAGATGTGATGATAATAGTGAGACGTATGTCTGTCTTTCCGAAAACTCCTCCTAGACCGTTCGACGGATTTTCACACAAACTTCTAACAAACATTCGGTGCGTGAATGCGACGGTCATTCAAAAAAGATGTTTTGACTGTATGCAATAGTTATTATTTTAAGTCCAAAATATGGTTTTATCCCCCTCCCCCCCCCCCCCAAACCTAGCAATGGTGAGCCCTAAGAACGCATTCATTCTGGGGGCGAAAACATCTCGCTACGCATTTGCTAGGTTTAGTTAGTTTAGTTGGCATTAGAAGTGTAATAGTGGGATTGATGGTGATAGTAGTGATGATGGTGATAATAGTAGTGGTGATGGTTGTAGTTGTATTGATGATGATGACAGTAGAAGATATGATGGTGACAGTAGTAGATATGATGGTGACAGTAGTAGATATGATGATGACAGTAGTAGATATGATGGTGACAGTAGTAGATATGATGATGGTTGTAGATTTAGTGATAATGATGACAGTAGTGATTGATGGTAGTGATGATAACAGTAGTAGATATGATGGTGACAGTACTAGTAGTAGTGATGATGGCCATAATAGTATTATGATGGTGACAGTAGTAATGATGATTGTAAGATGAAGGTGACAGTATTAGTGATGTTGGTAAGAAGTAGTGATGATGGTGAAAGTTGTAGTTATGATGAGAGTAGTAGTGATGATAGGAGTAGTATTAATTATAGTGAGAGTAGTAGTGATGATTATAATAGTAGTAGTGCTAATTATATTAATGATGATAGTGACTGGTAGTTATGATGGTGACCGATCGCAGAGTTGGGTATGCCGTTTTGATTTTGGGCGAAACGGCACGTCTACTTTATTAATTTATGTGTATCATTTATGTTACATTTAAACATTTGATTTGAACATGTAGACCGATCATTGCTCATTTATGTTACGTTTGAACACTCAAGTTGAACACATGGCCGATCATTACTCGCTTATGTGTATCATATATGTTACGTTTGCACACCCCGAGTATAACAGTGTATCGGTTGCTGTCAACGTTTCAGTAGAACTAGAGATCCTTTGGTAAGAGAGAGCAGCCATCATTTGCTTAAGGGGGGTCACCGTTTTTGTTTTTATCTTTCTCTTCTTTTCTCTCTTTCCCTGACTTGTATCCATTCGGCCCCATTCAGCCAACTGTTTTAAGATGTTTATCCCCATCCAGGTGTCGATTTCTTCCTGGCGAGCGATAGCGAGCCAGCATTGTATAGAGAAATCCGGCTTCGCCGGAGATATTTTTCTATCGAAAAATGTACAAATTTAGCTTGCTGTCAAAACAAAAATATATATATGCTGGTTCGCTACCGCTCGCCAGGAAAATATTGACACCTGGATGGGGGTAAACGTCTTAAAACAGTAGGCTGAATGGGGTCGAGTGGATACAAGCCAAAGAGAGAGGGAGATAAAGAGAAAAAAAAGCGAGGTGGGCTCCCTTAGTGGCACCATGATGGCGGAGGTTGGCCGATCTCTGTTACTATATCGTTTCTAAGGAGGAGGAGGACGCATTCCAATTGTTACCCTGGCTACTACCTACTAGACAGGCGATGTATTAAGCTTAGAAAGGACTTCTGGTAATTGTTTAATCATTAGCATAAGAAAACTCTCAAAAGCCCCTTCCTATGTTAAGGGAAGGTTTTTAGTTTGGTCCCTAGATATCCTTCAAGCTTAAGATTACACCCCCTTGAGCCCCTTTCAAGATAAATTTGTAAATTTTTCGGTAGAAAAATTTCCCGGCTGAGAGCCGGTTCATCTTAAATTACAGGCTCGCTATCGCTCGCCAGGATAAAATCGACACCTAAATGGCACGAAAGGTCTTAAAATTGACAGAAATGGGTTGAAAGTTCTTAAAATCGTCAAAATAATGGGGCAAACGTCTTAAAATTAGAAACACAATGGGGCTAAACATGAGGGAGAAAGGGAGTCAAGAAAAATATCCCTCAAGTGGAAATCTCCCCTTAAATATAATCGTGTTACTGATAGCCAGACTAGAATGAGTGTTATGCCATTGTACCGTGACACAGTGGTGTTATTGTCAGGTTAGGTGCAGCACAATCATATTATGTTTGTTGGAATTTGCGAATACAAATAATTTAATATTTCGTAATATGCGAGTTCATTGGTCAATCTTAAATTATAGACAGTAATGTATTATGATCAGCCAGCAAGTATTATTGCCATTTTCTCCATTGGGATTATTGATTTACATGAGTCAAAATTATTGCCTATTTACTTCGCCACTCCTCTTTGCTTGAAATGATCTATTTTCAAGTCTCTCAAATGTTACGATAATTTGGATAGCTCCTCCCTCTAACTGTTTCTGTTTATTCTTATAGCATTATAACCCTGTTCCATATAGGTAGGCTCGTAATCATTAATCCTAACCTCTGCAACTCGTTAAGGACTAGAGCAAATAGGCTGTAGATTTCCGCACTTATTCCCTGGCTGACCTTTCCCAAATGGTGAAAATATTAGTTTGATTACTCTAGTCATTTTTTATTTATAGAGGTTAATGTTCCAGAGTTTAGCCTACTTATTTGGAACAGGGTATAGCTGATTATTGCTCTTGATTACGTGTCTATAAACATATGGCTTCTCTGGTGTCCTGCATTTGGCTACTGTATTGTAATTTTTCAGGAAGTACTGGCTTATTTGGTTGGTTGAGAAGTATATTTTGGAAACGAGTTATTTATTTGGTTTGTCCGTCTATGTTTGAGAGGCATATTTGGAAAGGAGTACTTATTTCGTTTGCTCCTTTTCCCCTCGTTGAACAGGTACAGTTGGCAAGATTACCACCTGGTCCAGGGCTTCACTTATTCGTGGCATTTAGGCTATTTACAAATATATAAATTGAGAAATGCGAATGACTAAAATGAACAAAGTAGTGGGTAGTTTATTTCTGTATAATTTGTTTGCCATTACTTTACTTTATTTGCTATTAATCTACTTTATTAATCTATAATAGCATAAATACAACTAGCACTGGGCCACTTGGAAATCTTGCCAAGTGTACGTACCCAAGAAGGTGAAGAATGCGAAGTCGATGGGGAAGGTGATGGTTTCTCGATCTGTATACCATCTTGCCCGTCACTGTTTGAGAGGCGTATAGGGAAAGGGGTTACTTATTTGGTTTGTTCCTCCTCCTTCTCGGTGAAGAGATAGGTACTTCAGGAAGCTACGTTGAAGAAGGTGAAGACGATGATTTATCTGTATTTCATCTTGCTGTCACTGTTTGAGAGGCATATGTGGAAATGAGATACATTACTTATTTGGTTTGTTCCTCCTTTTCCTCTGTGAAGAGATACGTTGTCCAGGAAGCTATGTTGAAGAATGCGAAGACTATGGGGAAGGCGATGGTTCCTATGTATTCCATCTTGCCGTCACTGTTGGATAGGCCAATTTGGAAACGATATACTTATTTGGTTTGTTCCTCCTTCTCCTCGGTGAAGAGATACGTGCTCCAGTAAGCCATGTTGAAGAAGGCGAAGACGATGGGGAAGGTGATGCGGGATATAACGTCGATGCGCTTGCTGCGGGTAGGGAACTTGGAGAGCCAGGTCCTGCAGCAGTTCTTCCTGGGGCCCGAGGACAGGTGGATCTCGCACGGGTGGCCCTTATCCCCGCCCATCCCTCCGTTATGCCGGGACACCAGGGGCTTCTGCAAGGGCGGGAGGAAGCACAGGGACATGGAGGATTATACTCATGGAATATACAAGTTGAATGACCACTTCGTCCACAGATATATACTGTGTATATATATATATATATATATATATATATATATATATATATATATACAGGTACTGTATATATACACATATATACTGTGTAAAATATAATATATATATATATATATATATATATATATATATATATATATATATATATATATATATATATATATATATATATATATATGTACTGTATATAATTATTTTTTATTTTATCTAATTTTTTATTTATTTTACGACGGAAATTTTACTTAATAGCAAATAATATGAAACTGCATTACATTATTGCCAAGGGTTCGTGATTAAAACCATCAGCATAAACTTGTGGATTATGGTGCTTTTTGACAATTGATTATGTCTATTACTAGACGATTTTGTTTAGTAAATGAGGGATCTGCGTGAGTCAAATGTTTAAGAGAGATAGACTTTACCCCTTTGATTGCTAGAGGTCTTTCCTCAGCTGTTTACAATCGTCCAATAATAGCCAGAAGAAACTGCTAAAACGTGTCATGATCCTCAAAGGGTTAACCCGGCGAATGTGCACTCGCTTTGGGCTTGAGATCTCTACTTTGAGGTGATTGGCTGATGGTATTGTATCTGAATAACATCTAGTTGAATACGTAGACATAAAATAAAAATATAACAAATATAATGTATTAAATTACACAATACAGTACCGTCAGCCAGTCATCTCAAAATATGAGTTATCTAACCCAAAGTGCAGATAGCAAGTGCAAATATATACAAGTTTTATAAAAATATTGATACTAAAATAAGAAATAAAAAATAATAATTGAACAATGACTATACTTAACCCAAAGAGTGCTAGCAGTGCCTAAAAAATTGACAAATAAAATAAAACAAATAAATTGTATGTTACTCTAGTTAACCCGAAGAGTGCTAGCAGTGCCTAGGTTCAAGCAAAGGGGTTAGCAAAGGTGAAGGGTTCTAGCGGTGTCTGGCAATAAGAAAACTCCAGGAGGTGCAGGATTAGCTAGCCTGGAGGATGTAAACAACGCCTCCAACAAACAGTGTATGTATGACACAAGCAAGCTTTTATCGCAAATTTGATGTTAGTAATGTCCTTGACACAGCAACTCCAGAAGATGCGGGATTAATGAGACTGGAGGGTACTAGCAATGCCTGGCACTTAGGACTTTCAAGATAGTTCAAGATTATTTGCAGAAGAGAATGCTAACAATGCCAAACACTTAACAAGGTCAAGAGGGTAGCCTATAATTGTTATGTTCTCTCCACTAACCAACTTTACTCCTAAACTCGATTAATGAAATTAACAAAAACATGTGGCAGTCCGGGGATTCGAACCCAGGACGCTCACACCGAAAATCAACACACTTATGCATTGCACCACGAAGACAGTTAAAGAATGTTGCAGAGGCCTACGAATTTAGATTAAATCTGGTGGGTGCTACACTGAGAAGTGTAACAAAATTGGTGTATATAATATAATTAAAATAGTTCTTTTTCATAAAAATATGAACAGTTCTGTCTTTTTCAATCACATTTATGAAGCATATCACATATGTGTTGTATAGTGAACGGAAATAGAGTTAATCTTTCTCTAATTTGCTAAGCAAATGCTATTTAATTGTGGGTCAGTTATGTTACAGTCTCTGAATTGGTCATTTGTGAGTTTCGGGCTATGAGGAAGTTAACTTTGAGCCGTAATCATCGCTATGAAACAGGAAAGCAATAATGATTTAGGTTTCTGATGGATAGGAAGTATGTTGAATTGGGTTTTATGTATATATAATTGTACTACAGCCGTATTTTAGCTGGTAATTCTGTTAAATATCTACTGCTCCAATTTACTTATAGCCTGAAAATCTATTATGTGTGCACACATTTTTGCAGGAATATTTGTCACCTATCAAATCCATTAAGTGCAAGAATATTTACCCTGCATAATACAAGCATTAACTGGCACTCAGCAAACTCCAGAGGTTGCAGGATTTAGCTAAGCTGGAGGACACTTACAATGCCGGGCACTTACGGAGGTATAACATGAGAGCTTTTATCAGAATATTTTATATGCTAACACATATATCTGGGATATATTGCAATTTTTTCATATTGACTCAAGTTAGATAGGTGACAACATTTTTATAAGAGTATACAGTATTGCAGAATCTACCAGATCAGTGTAGTGGAAAAAAGTTGCAAGAAAAACCGTTTGTGTAAGGCACACGAGCCACTCAGTGGCTGCCAATTTTTGTGGCGCCAATAAAAAGTGGAGAGGGATGCTTCTGGATGAATCCAGTCACCAATTGTTTGTGGCTGCCACTAAAAATTGGCTCGTGTGCGGGTTTCCATAGAAACGTGCGTTTTATTTCTCGCCACAAAAATTGGCAGCCACAAAATATGATCCACAACTCTACTTTAACTTTAATGCTTCCAAAACCCAATTACTCCATCTATCTACCCGTCAAGATCTCCCAGCGGACTATCCCTTATTCTTCAACAATACAAAAATCAACCCTTCATCTTCTCTCAATATTCTTGGTGTCTCTTTTTCTTCTGCTCTCATTTGGAAGGACCATATTACTAGTCTTGCTAAGGCAGCCTCCCAGAAGCTGGGTGTGCTCAACCGCCTTAGGGGGTTCTTTTCCCCTGCACAGCTTCTTGCTCTGTACAGGGGCATAGTACGCCCTTGTACTGAGTATTGTTCACATGTGTGGGGAGGTTCCTCTCACACCACTCTCCTAGACAAAGTTGAAAGGAAGGCCATTCGTATCATTAACTCCCGTCCACTCACCAACTCTCTGCAATCTCTCTCTCCGCCGCAATGTTGCATCTCTCTCGCTATTCTATCGCTACTATAATAATCAGTGTTCCTCAGAGCTATCCCAGTGCATACCACCTCCTTTACGTAGGGCACGTGGTACCCGTCTTGCAACGCAATCCCACCCCTACTCTGTGCAACTCTCCAACCCAAGAGTGAAACGTTACTCTCAAACTTTCTTCTACTCAACAGCTGAGCTCTGGAACTCTCTCCCAGAATCAGTCTTTCCCTCTTCCTATGACTTAAATTGCTTCAAACTCCGTGTGTCCAGGTATTTTGGCTCGAACGTCCCTTGATTTTGGCCCTGTCACTCTTTCAACTATGGGGGAGGCACTCGTTATAGGCAGTTATGCCTTTTGCCTCCCTCAATCACATAAAAAAAATATATATATATATATATATATATATATTGCATTTCCTAACTATTTTGCACTGCTCTTGTCAAGTTGAATCTGCCAGAAAAACGTTGCGAGATAAAGCTCGTGTTATACCAGTTTTAGGGAACACCAGAAGCAAAGCAGGAGAAGGCAGTTTAAGCAAGGCAGCGATACATCCAACAAGGAAGCGATACATCCATCAAAGCAGCGGTACATCCATCAAGGCAGCGGTACATCCATCAAGGCAACGGTACATCCATCAAAGCAGCGGTACATCCATCAAGGCAGCGATACATCCAGATACATCCAGCAAGGAACACAAGCATCCACCCTACCTTTTATATATCATCCACTGTGCTTATTTCATACTTTGACTTGATCCAATAAACAATTTAAGGCTTACCTTCATGATACAATTAAAATTTTGGGTAATGTTACAACCAATTCGGAAAATATATATATGAAGCCATTTGATGCTCTTAAATGAAAAGAAGTATATGCTTGGTGACCTATAGTCTGTTTCTTCTCAAAAGGAAAAGCTCTCATCGGATACAACATAATCTTTCACTAAAGCGACTATACATGGGTGTTGCAAATACAGTGATGTAGCCGTGTTACTTATAACTATCTTCTCGTGATTCAATAAGTAAATTAATTAATAAATAATTTTAATAAATAAATATAAAACCCAGGACACGAGCCAACATTAAAACGATCAGCATTCCTGTAGGTTTCGATTCCTACAATACATGATGAATATCTTAGGGAAGAGTGGTGTTATAGTGCATACTACCCTCGTACAGCACCCCGTTTTCTGTTGACCATTCTGTTACGACGCTCAATTTTGAGTTTGTTTTTATACTTTCACACATTATTTATTAGTAATTTGACATGTTTGTGGCATGTACTTTGTCAGGTTAGGTTAATGACATTATAAAGGGGCGACCACTTGCTTTCCCCCTGTCAATGTTAAGCCACACATATATTGTCATTAGCCTAACTTAACATCACATAGTATCTTAGGTGGGGGTACAAACGTGACCTGTTACTAAATAATATTGTGTGAAAGTGAAAAAAAAAAAAAACATACCTAAAATTACATGTTGCATCGTAACAAAAAGGTCAATAGAAAACAGGTGCGGTGCAAGGGTAATGTGTCCGATAACACCACTCTTACCTATTTTAGTAAATATTCAAGGTGTCCCAGGAGTCAAGGACATAACTTTGGAAAGTGATATAAGAGGAAGTTCTATGGAGATATGTCTGATTTACAATGGTTATCGAGTTATAAGGAATTGATATTTAGGGCGGGAGCAGGTTGGCAGCACAATTTACCCCCTTCGTAGTTGGGTGGCAGCACAGCAACGCCCGTCCGGTGCTGAGAAGGAACTGCACCATATCATAGAAGGGACAGGGTGGGTGATGGGAGTATGGGAGGAGGATTTTAAGAAGGGATACGGTGGGTGGTGGGAGTATGGGGTGAAGGTTTTAAGAAGGGATAGGGTGGGTGGTGGGAGTATGGGAGGAAGGTTTTAAGAAGGAATAGGGTGGGTGGTGGGAGTATGGGGTGAAGGTTTTAAGAAGGAATAGGGTGGGTGGTGGGAGTATGGGAGGAAGGTTTTAAGAAGGAATAGGGTGGGTGGTGGGAGTATGGGGTAAAGGTTTTAAGAAGGGATAGGGTGGGTGGTGGGAGTATGGGGTGAAGGTTTTAAGAAGGGATAGGGTGGGTGGTGGGAGTATGGGAGGAAGGTTTTAAGAAGGAATAGGGTGGGAGTATGGGGTAAAGGTTTTAAGAAGGGATAGGGTGGGTGATGGGAGTATGGGGTAAAGGTTTTAAGAAGGGATAGGGTGGGTGGTGGGAGTATGGGAGGAAGGTTTTAAGAAGGAATAGGGTGGGTGGTGGGAGTAGGGGAGGAAGGTTTTAAGAAGGCACTGTAGATGATGGGCGTATGGGAGGAAGTATTCCTGTGGCCACACAACTGACCCCATCATACCTTCATAAAACATTTAGGCTGCGTGACCACAAGTCAGAGCGGGTGGATGTGTTCCTAGTACCTTCTTATATGTTTCCCAAAGTTATGCTACCAGGTAGCACTGAATAACTAACTTTTTAAAAATTATTTTCATAGGAAAATGACAACTGCCCAGTTTGTACATTCAAGGGAGTTGGGTATCAGTATGTACAAAACTCTACATGCCATAGTGCCTCAATGCAGTAAACTCTAAATAAACAGGAAGCAATTCAATTCTTTTTAAGGACCAAAACAAAAACAACATTATTTTTTAAATTGGTATCCCACCTTTTCTAAATAGTTTTTGCTAGATAACTTATCACCCTGTCATTACTTAAATGAGTATGTATATATATTTTTTTTATGATAGAATTTCCATAATTTCTATTGAAGTATTTTCATTTTACTGTAAACACCATAATACTGACTTGTACAAGATGCAAAAATTTAATGTGACACCATGTAGAAATGAAATATATGATATATCGATGCTTAGTAACAATATAATATCAATTCTGATAAGTAGTTGAATGTGTTAGCAGCGGTAGGGGCAAATACATTAGAAGCGGAAACAATATTGGTCGTGGGTGAGCTTGTCAATCCTACTGCAGTTTTCAATTCTGAAAATATGTATATGAATGCAAAGCTAAAATATTTCTAAAAACAAAATCGCAACTTTGTATATGACGTGCAATCAACGTTTCCGTTCCTCTCATAATGGAACAGCATTATTATTGCAAACTGTACACTTTGGATAACTTGGTTCAAATTTCAACCACTCCATTATAACCAATCACACAGTTTCCCTACTCCAGAGAAGCAAAACACCCAACTTTGTGAATATAAACATAATTTGAAGAGGAGCACCGCCATAGCTTTGTCGAGTCAAAGCATTGCTCTTCCTCAAATAGTGTTTATATTCATCATGTCAACTGTTCGAAGTGTATTTAACACCCTACTTCATACCAAGCAGCACAACATTATACCCTGTTCATTGTGGGTAGGCCAGAAATATTGACTCATAACCTCTGTAACTCCAAGAGGAACTAGAGTAATCAAGTTCATATTTTTACCATTAGGGAGGAGTCTGCTAGGGATCAGGTGTAGAAATTCACAGCCCATTATCTCTAGCCCATATTTAGTTACAGAGGATAGTGGTAACGGTTTATGGCATACCTATAAAGAACAGGGTATAGTCTTGCCAAATTACACTAGGGTAGGACGACGACTGACAACCGAGACCCACACAAGGACCCAAGGCCGGACCAAGACGCCTAACGGACCTCAAGCAAGACGCATTGGCTACAAGCAGTGTTGTGTGGGCGGCTGCAAGGGGGGACTAACTCTCAACTACGGTGCCTCGGTGGTCAGTCAGTTCAGCTTCCAGTCAACTCTACTTCCTTGTCACAATTACTCTTTAAGCTTTTGAGGATTAGGACACATTTTGGCAGTTTATTCTGGCTCTTATTAGACGATTATATTTAGATTAGGAAGGTGTATAGAATCGTCTAATGATAGCCAGAATAAACTGTCAACATCCGTCACTATCCTCAAGGAGTAAATTTGGGTTAGGCTACATTCAGTAGTGTTAGCTTAGGCCAAGTTAGGTAATTATATAAGAATATGTTTTAGCTGGTGTTGCTGGGTTGGCTTCGTTTCTGATGAGCTTGCCCTTTCGCCTAGGGTCTGGTCTTTATATTGCCACTATATCCTGTTCCAGCCAACATGACGGCCAAGCCACACCCCCTCAAGAACCACCTGGGACTTGGGGCAGCTCGCCACTGAGAAGGCGAAGCTTACCAAGGTCTCAGGAAGCTGTTTAGGAGTTATGGCTTGGCTGGCATTGACAACAGTTCAGATTTTGTTGTACAAATCGACAAGGAAGTCGAATTGACAGTGGGACGAACTGACATGGAACCACTGTGCCTCCTCGCTCTGTCCAGCACGAGCGCATCACAAAAGCCAAAAATACGAGGCTCGAGGCTACAAGGTGCTAGTTACTAACACATCCCACCCCCACATATACTCACCGTCTTGGCCATTAGATAGTCCATAAGGCGGCGCGGGCGAGGTGGCGGGGCCGGCTGAACGGGGCAAGAGTTGAAACCTTTAGAACACAAGCCCACACTACAACACTACTGGGCTACACGGGGTCTACCACACAGCTGAGGAGGAGGGTCTACAACATGGCTAAAGAGGAGGGGCTAGTACAACACTGCTAGGGGGAGAGGGTCTAATGGCACATTCACACGAGAGCTTATTCCGACAAATTTTGATCAGAAACTTTATCTGGAATTATTTTTGAATTATCAACAACTAGACTGATGGTATATTTTGAGCTATGACAGAATTCAAATAAATTTTCAAGTTAGAAACGGCTAGAAATGAGTCCCATAAAAAGGTTTGTGGCAACAGCTCTCATATGAATTGGCCTCAACACACATCTACTGGGCAGGGTCTATCACACTGCTATGAAGGGCTAGTCCATGGCGCAGAGTGAATGTCAATACCATCCGAGAGGGCTCCACTATAATGATAGTCTAGACCACTTTGTTTAAATTTATGTAGATTATATATTTGTGTTACTAATCTTATTAAATTAGTATCTATATAATTCAGTAGCCATTTAGTGGAGTTTATGCTGAATTTGTATCTCCCTTGGTTGACAAAGACTTGTGAAATTGACCACTTGTGAGTTTCATGCAATACAGAAGTTGGAGTCGATATTAAACAGAAACCCAATACTACTGTAGGTTTGTTATGGATAGAAAGTACGTTGAATTTACTGTTGTGTTTATAAATGCACTACAACCATATTGTATTTGGTAATTCGGCTAAATATCGACGTCTAGAGCCTCAACTTTTTTAATAAATGACGTAATATTTGTTTTGTTCTGTTTATCATTAGACGATTTTCATTAGCTTATAAACTACCTCTAGGGCTCACAGGGTTAAAATTGTATCCATAGACCATTTGATTCACGTAGGATATTTATAAACTGCATAAAATCGTCTAATGGAAGTCAGAATATTAGGTAAACCAAGCCGCGTCGTACTGAAGGGATTAAGCCAATCTGACAATTAATTTGACGTAGCAAATATCAGATTAGTGTTCTTTATTAGTCAACATTCGCAGTTTGTTTATAATCACTGCATTATTAACCATAAACTCTGGCTGCCACTTGACATATTAGTATTAGGCTAGGTTATGTTAGATTATGGTTAGCTTAAAATTAGAGAGATGCTTATACAGTTAAATCCATAGGCATAATTAACTTTCAAATGAAATAATCTGAGAGAGGGACACACATGTATATGTCAGTCACTCAGGAATGCAAAACACAGATTTATTTTGTGGGACAGCTGTTTATATATCAATATAAGGTAGCTAAGATGTACATGGATGATTAGAGAGATGCTTATACAGTAAAATCCATAAGCCTAATTATCCTTAAAATAATAAGAGGTGGATACATAGATATATCAGTCACTCGGGATTGCAAGACATAAATTAATTGTCTGGGTTAGATATTTAGATTGTTTAGAATTCCATATTAGGCATTTAAAATTGTTCTTGGATGAAAGTGAAGATTTTTCGTTATCATCATTATATTTCTTAAGTATATATGAAGATACAAATTGCTAAAATACTCATTTGGCTGACTTATATGACTTACCTTCACTTAAGCAATTACTTAGGATACATATATTATTTATCAAACTTCCTCATACTCCGCAACTGAAATATTATACCCGCAATATGCTTAACACGTAAATACAAAAATATGTATCAGTTTTATATCAACAACAACAAAATATGAACTATTAAGACTACGGTACATAGAACATTTATTAAAACATGTTTAGTAAAAGTTATGATTCTTTCAGTAATAGATTATATTTTGTTTGAGTTCCGGTTAATGTGATATATGAGAAACTAAAGCTAAAATAAGGGTAAAGAGGCGTTAGGTTATTATTCAACTCTCAATAAGTATGTTGTTGTTGTTGTTGTTGTTCCGTAAGCTGCCTGGCCGAACAGCCCCGAGTCCCCAAGGAAGGCCATGGCCACGGTCGGGCTTTTCCACAGAGCTCTCAAAGAGTGTAAATTGTGTTGTTGGCGTAAGTGGTTGTGTGAAATGCAGTCTTCTATGATGTGTTTAATGGTATGGGGTGCTGTGTTACAACCCGGGCAGGTGTCGACGACGGAGTCATCCAGTCTCTTCTGATAGCTCAGAAGAGCCGGATAGTGTCTGCATCTCAGCCTGGCCAGGTGGACTCTGTCCTCGCGAGGAAGGGAGGATTCAGAAGGATGGATTTCGGGAGGTCGTGCTTGCAGCTGCGTGTTGTCTATGAGTGAGTGGATGGAACGGCGAGTGATATGAGTATGGATGTGCTTCCGGAAGTTGGTTTGGGGTGGGCAGGGAGGGAGAGAAGACAGTATTTGTGTGTGATAGCGTGTGCTGGGTGTTGTGACTATCAGTAGACGATTGCATACAGCTTAGGAAGGACAACTTGCAATCAAAAGGGTAAAGCCTATCTCAATGAAATCGTCTAATGCTAACCAAAAATTAAATGAAATAAAGCGACTTAGTATACTGATTGAGTTAACATAAACATGAATGGGCTAGGTAATAGGTTAATAGTATAGGTTAGGTTTCCTTATAAGTCAAATTAACATATACGAATTATATGGATTAATTAACATATACGAATTATATGGATTAATTAACATACAAATTATATGGATTAATTAACATATACGAATTATATGGATTAATTAACATATACGAATTATATGGATTAATTAACATATACGAATTATATGGATTAATTAAGTAGAAAGTAAATGAACCTCTCGCACTCACTCTGCACCTACCATTAGTAAATGCACCTCTCGCACTCACTCTGCACCTACCATTAGTAAATGAACCTCTCGCACTCACTCTGCACCTACCATTAGTAAATGCACCTCTCGCACTCACTCTGCACCTACCATTAGTAAATGCACCTCTCGCACTCACTCTGCACCTACCATTAGTAAATGCACCTCTCGCACTCACTCTGCACCTACCATTAGTAAATGCACCTCTCGCACTCACTCTGCACCTACCATTAGTAAATGAACCTCTCGCACTCACTCTGCACCTACCATTAGTAAATGCACCTCTCGCACTCACTCTGCACCTACCATTAGTAAATGAACCTCTCGCACTCACTCTGCACCTACCATTAGTAAATGCACCTCTCGCACTCACTCTGCACCTACCATTAGTAAATGCACCTCTCGCACTCACTCTGCACCTACCATTAGTAAATGAACCTCTCGCACTCACTCTGCACCTACCATTAGTAAATGAACCTCTCGCACTCACTCTGCACCTACCATTAGTAAATGCACCTCTCGCACTCACTCTGCACCTACCATTAGTAAATGCACCTCTCGCACTCACTCTGCACCTACCATTAGTAAATGAACCTCTCGCACTCACTCTGCACCTACCATTAGTCGGTTGTGAAAAGGTAAGGTTAAGATATGTTAGATTAGGTTAATTAGATTTCGTGAATTATATTATGTTAGAACACAACTAGGAATTAAAGTTAGCAAAGGTTAAATTAGGTTAGTTAGGTTAATATTTTAGAATAGGTATAGATAGGAAAAAAAAAGCAATTAGACATAGAATGAGCCTCTCACACACAAACTGCACCTACCAAGGGGAAGTTATTGGTGCGAAGTTAGGTTAGGGTACGAACTTATAGCTATGAAGTAGAAATATAGTTTAAGTAGACATGACTGAAACCTCTCACACATATACTGCACCTACCATGGGGAACTTAGAAAGGTTAGAAAGTTTGAGTAGTTAGAAAATGTTGAGTTAGTTAGATTATATTTTAGAACAACTAAGGATAGGAAATAGGAAAAAGTAAGGTGACACAAAAGGAACCTCTCACATTCAAACTGCACTTACCAAAAACAAATAGAATATGAACTTAAAGCTATGAATTAGGAAACAGGGGGGATTAATAATAAAAACTCACTCCTTCAAACCCAGGGAAATTTATAGATGCGAAGTTAGATTAGGGTGAGAACTTTTACCTGTGAATTTAGGGAAACAAGGGGTAAATTCACTTCTCTTGCATCTATTCTCCACCTTACCATTGGGAAGGTGTGCCCATCCTCGGCTTGCTCAGACAGCGCCGCCTCCAGGGCCGCCTGCTGTTCCATCTCCCACCGCTTGTGTTCCAGCAGCTTCTCCTTCATCTTCTCCCGGTGTTTGTCAGACCGGGAGGCGTAGTTCACCAGGGCAAACTCCAGCAGGGCCCCGAACACGAAGGTCAGGCACACACCGGTCCACACGTCGATGGCCTGGGTTTAAGTTAAGTCGGGGCTTGAACCTATGTCACTGGTGTAAATGTGTGTCAAATTATATAACTTAGTGTATTTCTGGCTATATATTGAGGGTTTATTTAATTTTAGTTCTACTGTATATGCCGAACGCAAGGATGTCTCTGTTCACACGTCGATGGCCTGGGTTTAAGTTAAGTCGGGGCTTGAACCTATGTCGCTGGTGGATATGTATGGCTTTATGTGTGGTTATATATCTAATTAACTAACTGTCGTGGTAGCATAAGGCTTAGTGCGCCAAATTCCGGTGTGAGTATCCTAGGTTCGAGTCCTTGGAGTACCACATGTAGTTTCATTGATTTCATTAATTAGGTTTATTTGTAAGTTAATTGGTGGGTTGGTGAATAAATATGAATATATATCTTAGTGTATTTCTGGCTAAGTATTTAGTTCTGTTTCTAGTTTTGTTTCTAGATCTTTATGCTGAATATTAAGGATAGCTGCATCTCTGTTCACACGTCGAGGCGCTGGGTTTAAGTTAAGTCGGGGCTTGAACTTATGTTGTTTGTGTGCATGTATTGCTATATGTGTGGCTATATATTTATATAATTATATATATTGTTTGTATATCTGGCTATGTATCTATGTATCTAGATTTAACACTATACATTACTATCTGGAATCATGTACACTCGAATGCCATAGTGGCTAGCCCACTCATTAGAATTTGTGGAATTCTGGAATCATGTACACTCGAATGCCATAGTCGCTAGCCCACTCATTAGAATTTGTGGAGCCCCTATGTTATTATTTACGTAATTATAACTATTTAGATTGATATTTGGATAGAACTTCTTTTTCACTAAATAGTATATAGGCTTTATGATTATGTTTCACTTTCAAACTTTTCACTATCGATCATAAACTAGATAATATAATGGTTTGTTGTATTCCAATTGATTCAGAACTTTGCTATATTGGTTTATATGTCTAACTCTATAATGTGATTGTGAGCCTGGTTGTATAAATGATTGTATAACTATAATATTTAACTATGCCTGGGTATACCTCAGACTGTGCTAAAACAATATCATATTGCAGTTTACATGGCTATCTACTGGCAATATATATATATATCAATATCATGTACATAGTCACTGTACTGTATTTAATTATACATAGACTAGACTACATATGACTAATATACTACTTCATACATGGATATATATGCCTCGATGACTCAATACATTATTAGTCTAAATACATGAATAAGTCAATATATGTTCCTTACTACATACATATGTGAATACCTAACTCGATAAACCATTATATATCTACTGGTGTTCTAAGCAATATATGTGACTGTATTGATCACTACATATATATGACTGTATTGATCACTACATACATAAATGTAAAATGTGTATATGAATATGTAGCCAGCTATGTAACTAATCCTATAAGATCATTAGCTTATCGTATATTATACTGCATAATTAACTACACATATGTTTGCGAATAAAGCTGTTTAAATAAGCACACAATTGAATACCGGCATATTTAATACACTTACAATTAGCTGGTACCTGCCTTAACCCCTTCAGTACCGGTAACGTCCTTTTTAGTATACTCCACCAATGAATGGACAATTTTATTCAGCTTAGGACGGACGTGTAGCAATGAAGAGGCTACAGATCTCTCAGTTAACCCTTTTAAGTACCACAGATTCTTCCTAAGCTGCATAAAATCCTCTAGATATAGGTGAAATAATACAACTGACATCTCCGGTAGCGAAAGGGTTAACCCCTTCAGTACCGGCGACGTCTTTTTAATTATATTCTAGTTATATTTAGACGATTATATGCAGTTTAAGAATGATCTGTGGAAGTGATAAGGGTTCAGTGAGATACAGTAGTTCGAAGCCTGTTAATTGCTGGAGCCTTTTTATAACCTGAATAAAATTGTCTAATAGTTGCCAGAATAAAATGGAAAGGAAATCACCGGTACTGAAAGGGTTAACCCCTTCTATACCGTGACGGCCTTTTAACTTGTCTCTGGCTGCTATTAGACGATTTTACTCAGCTTAAAAAGGGTCTCTCACAATTAACAGGCTTCGAACTATCTCACTTAACCATTTATGCTTCCACAGATCCTCCTTAAACTGCACAAAATCGTCTAAAAATTGCTAGAATAAAATAGAAAAGACGTCGCCGGTACAGAAGGGGTTACTAAACTGAATTATGCCTAACCAAATAAATGAATGAGCACCCGACTGTAAGCTTAATTCGAACAGTAACTTTCATCATACGTGTCTGAAAGTTTACAACATGCATAATTCTCTCTCTCTCTCTCTCTCTCTCTCTCTCTCTCTCTCTCTCTCTCTCTCTCTCGTATCTAGTGCTTTCTTAATTGTTGTTTAATCATTATCGACCCAGGTAATTTAGTGTTTAATATCCATTATCTTGCTATATACCGATAGCGTCAATTACCCTTGTTTTATCATACTGTATAATATAAATAGTAATCTATTTGAATCTACTCAATGTGTACAGTCGAAGAAAAAAATCCGTATTTATCACCAAGTCCACTGCAAGACCAAAATTCAATTCAGGAAAGCGGGCCATATGATTTTCAAAGATTAACCCCTTGAAGATTATGACGCCTTTTGACCGTTTATTCTGGCTATCATTAGACGATTGTATGCAGCTTAGGAAGGATCTGTGGGAATGATAAAGGTAAATACCATCTCCATTACACCTCTGACTTCCATATGTCCTTCCTAATCTAAATATAATCGTCTGATAGTAGCCAGAAAAGGGAAAAGAAATGCGTCATCGTATCCTCTAAATGCGTCATCGTATCCTCTAAATTCGTCATCGCATCCTCTAAATGCGTCATCGTATCCTCTAAAAGTGAATGTATGAAAATATGTATAACAATTACATAATATTTGTTTTCCATTATTGTATTTGCATAATGATTAACCTAGAAGATTCATGAATGTTTATGAGTGTATATACGTTAGACACTTTTAAAATGCTCTCCTTATAAAATGTAATAAAGTGTAATGTAATAAAATGTAATGTACAATAGCAATGCATCTGAATACAGTCTATGAAGAGTCAGTCAAACAGCAGTAAACATCTTCATGTCTTAACTAGTGTTTTCTTGTTTGTGATTTTAGCATATAATAACTTTCTAACACTTGATACCAAAGTTTAACAATAGTCAGAAAACTGAAAAGAAATGCGTCATCGTATCTTGTAAGGGTTAAGTCGATTAGGGGTTACAAAAAGCCCATCAGTGTTTAGTAGTCCCTCCCATATATTGTGTGTGTGTGTGTACTTACTCTAGTTGTACTTACTCTAGTTGTATTGTGGGAGTGAGCATGCTCGTTATTTCCCGCCTCCTATATGCGTAGGTGTTATATGTATCGTTGGAATGGCTGTGGATGTGTGTGTAGTCTGTATTTTTAGCCAATTGGCGACATCGGAAACGAAGGCTTAGGGTGTATCTGTATGGTACCATTCTCACTATAGATGGTACCGTCTCGCCCGAAGGCTTAGGTAGCCATCAGCTTAGGTGAACCATATGATACCCATCTCGCCTTGTACCATTTTTGCCAACCCCAGATGGGACTTCACAACGCCGTCCACTTATTCCAGGTACCTATTTACAGCTAGGTGAACTGAGGCTAACACATGAAAGGAGACAAGCCCAATTTGTCTCCGCCCGGCTGGGGATTGAACCCCCGACCCCTCGTGTGTGAGACGAGAGCTCTACCTACTAGGCTACGGGCTGTGTGTGTGTGTGTGTGTGTGTGTGTGTGTGTGTGTGTGTGTGTGTGTGTGTGTGTTTTACTGTAGGTGGTGTCAATCCAATCAAGCTTTTCACCAACCTACCTACAGTGCTCTATTGGTGTGTGTGTGTGTGTGTGTGTTTTACTGTAGGTGGTGTCAATCCAATCAAGCTTTTCACCAACCTACCTACAGTGCTCTATTGGTGTGTGTGTGTGTGTGTGTTTTACTGTAGGTGGTGTCAATCCAATCAAGCTTTTCACCAACCTACCTACAGTGCTCTATTGGTGTGTGTGTGTGTGTGTGTTTTACTGTAGGTGGTGTCAATCCAATCAAGCTTTTCACCAACCTACCTACAGTGCTCTATTGGTGTGTGTGTGTGTGTGTGTGTTTTACTGTAGGTGGTGTCAATCCAATCAAGCTTTTCACCAACCTACCTACAGTGCTCTATTGGTGTGTGTGTGTGTGTGTGTGTGTGTTTACTGTAGGTGGTGTCAATCCAATCAAGCTTTTCACCAACCTACCTACAGTGCTCTATTGGTGTGTGTGTGTGTGTGTGTGTTTTACTGTAGGTGGTGTCAATCCAATCAAGCTTTTCACCAACCTACCTACAGTGCTCTATTGGTGTGTGTGTGTGTGTGTGTGTGTTTTACTGTAGGTGGTGTCAATCCAATCAAGCTTTTCACCAACCTACCTACAGTGCTCTATTGGTGTGTGTGTGTGTGTGTGTTTTACTGTAGGTGGTGTCAATCCAATCAAGCTTTTCACCAACCTACCTACAGTGCTCTATTGGTGTGTGTGTGTGTGTGTGTGTTTTACTGTAGGTGGTGTCAATCCAATCAAGCTTTTCACCAACCTACCTACAGTGCTCTATTGGATTATTAAGCCAACATACTGCAAGTCAAGAATAACGTCAGGACTGGAGCCTCTCTGCGAAAACTCCAGTCCCTTGCCATATACTTTCAATTCATTACTCTTATGTAGTACATCATACTGCAGCACTCTAAGCACCCTTGAAGTATCCAGGATGTTATTACCTCAGCAACTAGCTTTAAGAATTATTATTATTATTATTATTATTATTATTATTATAACAGTTGACGGAAGTTATTTTTTTGCCTCCGTTTATTTGTCTGTCTGTCTGTAAACAAGGTATCTCCTCACAAACTTATGAACCGATGTTCTTGAAATTTGGTGGGCAGATAGGGTATGCGCCAAGGAAGGCGTGATGCAATTTAGGAAGCGATCGGTAGAGCACATACCTCCGCCAGCGTAGGTGGAGATATGTGCTCCCTTCCGAGTGCCCCCTCTAGTTTCATGTAACCCCTTCTGTACCGGCAACGTCTTTTTAACTTAATTCTGGGTAATATTAGACGGTGTTATTCAGCTTAAAAAGGGCCTCCAGCAATTATGAGGCTTTGAACTATCTCACTTAACCCTTTTTACTACCACAGATCCTTCTTAAACTGCACAAAATCGTCTACATAAACTAACATAAAGTTTAAAACACGTCGCCGGTACTGAAGAGGTTAAAAGGCGGTCTCTCACTTGGGTTGGTTACAGCTTCAAAGGAGCAGACAGCCATTATTGATTATGAGTGTGCTTTGTCTTTAGTAGAGTCTCTGGGTTCACCTTTATACACAACGTAGGCCTATATATCTCGGACTACTGTACACTTAGGCCTATATAGCCTTCTCACTGTTTGGGTGATCGATATTCCCCTTCTAGTCGCTACGTATTTAAAGGGTTATTCAAATGGCACTCGAAAATACCTTCAACGTGAATTCATCTCTTTGGTTACACATTGAGAAAGCACTAAAACTTGTTTAGATAGTCATTCAATCGTGTATTCATTATTTCATTTATGCATTCATATATTTATTCATTTATTCATTCATATAATCATTCATATATTCATTCATTCATGTATTCATTCATATATTCATTCATTCATATATTCATTCATTCATATATTCATTCATTCATATATTCATTCATCCATATATTCATTCATATCATTCATTCATGTATTCATCCATTCATTTATTCATGTATTAATTTATCCATTCATTCATTTATATATTAATTCATTCATATATTCATTCATATTCATTCATTCATGTATTCATTCATATATTCATTCATATATTCATATAGTCATTCATTCATATATTCATTCGTTCATTCATTTATTTATTCATATATTCATTCATTCATTCATTCATTCATATATTCATTATTTATTCATTCATTCACTCATTCATTTTATAAATCGTATATCTTATAAATCGTATATGTCTGCCCCTTTTCACCCAATATTTGTTTTCATTATCATGGTTAACACACTAAGAATATATCAATGCATAATTATAGCTAGTTTATTCATTTGCAACTGGCCTTATAGTTAAACATAGCAAGCACTCCAAGATCCTCATTAACCCCCTGGAGGAATATGACGCACTTTGACGAGTATATTCCGGCTATCAGTCGACGATTTTATGCCTCTTAGGAAGGATGTCCGGGAATCTAAGGGGTCGTATCCAACTTCAATTATGCCTCTGACTCCCACCGATCCTTCCCAAGCTGAATAAAATCGTCTAATGATAGCCATGATAAACTGCTGAAACTTGCCACAATCCTCGAGGTGTTAATCATTCAATATATATTAAGTTGGTCCATTCAGTACCAGGGACGTCCTTTTTCATCGTATTCTGGAAACTATTAGACAATTTTATCTAGCTCAGGAAGGACCTCTAGCAATAATAAGGCTTCAAACCAATCTCAACCAACCCTTGTAACTCCCACAGGTCCTTCCTAAGCTGCATAATATCGTCTGAATATAGCTAGAACGAAACACAACACACGTCGCTGGCACTCAAAGGGTTAACATGGCTTACAATCATAAAACTTGTGACAAAATTTGGAGACTACACAATGAGACATCGAGCTAGGAATTTGAACACAGAACTTGGTCATAACAGCATCGCAGGGCTTCGGTGATTCGAAGCCGCTTAGAGGGAGCATGTTCAGGTGGTTCATTGGAAGGGATTCACAAGATGGCAACCACAAAATATCGTAAATCGTCACTGTGTGTTTGTTAATTCGTTATATAGTATACCGTATCCGACGACATATTATGTTAGGGCCTACGTTTTCGAAGCTTATCCCGAACAGAATCGAATCTTCTCATTAATTCGCTTATCTAATATTTAAGTTTCAAAGGTTTGTTTATGTTGTTCGAAGGATAATATTGGGCCAGGATTTATATCTTGGAGTGTACACCCAGGGACACAAGTAATGGCCTCTTTTTAATCCTAGAACTGCTGTAATTAGTTAGTTGAATAGGACTTCAGAGGCTATCAAACTTTCTAGATTGCTAAGCCAGTGCTCTGTAAGTCAAGAATACCGTCAAGACTGGAGACTCTTTTGAGAACTCCAGACCTTTCTGTGTGCTTAACTCTTTTGTTGCGGGCACCGTACTTGTACGTCCAGGAAATATCCTGGAATTATTAGCCCATTACAGCCTGTGGAAACGAGTATGAGTGATCAGGAGCACGACAAGCCCCCGTCCGCTCTCCGGTAAGTCTTTCACGGCACTGAGGCTCTGTGGGATGGTCTCGCGAGATATATTCAGTATTGCCAAAAGCAAATATAGCGGAACATTGCTAATTATTAGCGATTGTCAATGTATGTAGTAACGCTGCAGGTGGACTCCGCTAGCTACAGAGCTCGTTCTGGTGTAATTTCAAAGCTCTTTTCTTCTAGGTTTTGGCTGCAAACATTTAATTTCATTCAGGCACTTGCTTAAGCAATCAGGAGTGCTTGAATGAGCCCTATTATAGCGGGAATATGGCCACACTGAAAGGGTTAGATGAACTTAGGAAATGCATATACCACTGTGGGTACAATGATAAGAAGATTCGATTTTGTTTTGGATAGTTTTGAAAACTTAATACCATGATTTATGTCCATAAGTGTACGGTACACTAATGTTGCGTCCAATCTTGACAATGTTAAGTATACTTTCACATCTTAATGCAAATGAATAATGTTCCTAATGCTAACTGAACTAAGCTTGAATATAACGGTTTGGGTAGTGCTTGCTCTATTTTTATTTTGTTTGTATTTATATATTTTGTTCTTTTTTAATGCAGATATATCCAAAGTTGAAATTGTTGAGAAGGTACACGATTCTTGAACATGAGTGTACAACCATAGTTTCAACTCTGATAATCTCTCTAGCAAAAACAAAAATAGAAACAAAAACGTAGAACACATATACACAGATTATGATTATATATTTAAGTTGTGTTCAGTTAGTTGGTGAGTATTTATTTATTGATGTTATTTCTTTTATTTATTCATTTATTTTATAATATATATACATACTATATATATATATATATATATATATATATATACTGTATATACAGGGTGTCCCAGGAGGAAAGGGCATAACTTTGGGAAATGATAAAACAAGGTATTCTAAGCATAAAATGTTCAATAACAAAAAGTCCAAATCTCAACCGTTATAGAGATATTGAAGGTTTAAGTTAGTGTCCTCCCCTGCATCACTGTAATGGACTCTCCCATGTTAAATAATGTCTAACTGGTCCAAAGTGAGCTAATATGTCTATAATCATTTTGCAACTTACAGAATTATAGTATCTTTATAATAACATGGTCAAATAAGTGCAGAAAGATGGAGGTGTGGTAGGCACTAGAACAGCTAGGCCAGCCTTATGGGGAGATACTGAAGAAAATACCATTTTCAACATGCAATATCTCGATACCGGTCGAGATTTGGAATATTTATTATAGAAGATTTTAGGCTTAGAATACTTTGGTCTATCATTTCCCAAAGTTATGCCCTTTCCTCCTGGGACACCCTGTATATATATATATCAAAAGATGTGAAGTTGAAGTTTGAAGGCTGAACACGTTACCTTTGAGCGTGGTTGTATACATAGCGTACAGTCGTCTACAAAAGTCCTGTTCCTCTCCTTGCCATAGTGGGAGTCCAAATCATCTGAGGTTCAATCAACGAAGCAATTAAAGGCTTTTTCTTATGGTAGTGGTCTGAATTAGTTAGTTAAAATAGTACTTCAGAGGCTATCAACCCTTCTGGATTATTAAGCCAGCACACTGTAAGTCAAGAATAGAGTCAGGATTGGAACCCCTTGTCGAGAACTCCAGCCCCTTGATGGCCTTAATATTTGGCTGCTTCCTATTCATATAAATCAAGACCAAGGAACTAAGTCTGATTAATGAAAGGAAACTTGGTGTCATCCAGTTTCATGAAGATAACCTTTATTATTGTTTATTTCGTTCAATAAGGGGAAGGATTTCAAGGTTTAAGAAGAAGTTTGGTGATGACTTTCACCAGTTTCGTTGATTGAACTTAGGTGATATGGTCTCACAGTATGGTAAGTTGGTGGGCGGGTTTTTTCTGCAAACAGCATTATATCATCTATGTATGTACAGTTTGCCACACATGTTTCTTTCCTCATCATCCCAGTACAAGTGTTTATTGGCAGCGCCACACCCACCTCCCCAACCCCCCTCCCCTCAACTTTCCCTTCATAAATGTTATGGGGCACAGGACCCTGGGAGGGGCTTCGGTCACCTGGGCATCCTTTAGCGGTAAAGCTGGGAGGGTTCTATGGGGGCGCTCAGTTATGGCCTTGGCCTTGCTCGGGACCTTGGGGTTGCTCGGCCAGACAGCCTTGGGATTAACAAGAACAACAACCATCCCTCACTCTATTTCCTGGAAGATAGGAAGTGGAGTGAGGGGGTTGGGGTGGTGGGTGCGGCACTGCCAAATTACAATTTCACGGGGATGGTGAGGAACAGAACATGTTCAGCAAACTGTACATCTATAAGTGTAAAATAGTACGATGGCTTAGAAGTGAAGTACGAAATTGTCTAAGATATATTGTCAGTGGTTAACATAGTGTAGAGTCCCATTCAATCGTCCACAATGATTTCAACACAATTCATTATTTTTTTCTTTTCTCAGGGATACATCTAATACATCTACTGTTCCACGTCAAACAGCAAGTCATAACAGGTATTTAATCAGCACTATCATACTAAACCAGCCACATGTGAATCCTTTAAAAGTGTAGCCGAAGACATTGTCCACTGCACTCACCATGCCTCGTGTTGGTCACCATGCAAAGACAAGATTGTTCATCGTTCACTTGAAAACGTGGAGAATAAAATAACAAAAGACTGAGGCGATCCAATATCTTGAGAGGTTTCTGACACGTATGAAGCGTGGGTGGTGAGACGCGCGAACAAGATATTAAAGAGAAACACTTGGCGAGGGAGCGGCCTTGTGGAGGGGGTTTGATGGGGACATGCTGAAAAAAGCAGGGAGGGTGGGGGGGGGGGCGAGGGGGCTAGATAAAGAGAGACAGGGTGGGTTAGAGAAGCCCTTGGTCCAGCGAGTTGAGGTAGCAGTGAAGGTGTAAGGCCGAGAGAGGGAGACGACAGAGTGACACATCGCGGGGAAGCAGCGCTCAGGGCACGCAGGCCAGGCTTCGAATCCTCAAGAAGGGTCGGGGAAGCCACTGAGGGAGGGACAGAGGGGACAGAGGACATGCAGGGGAGGCGACGCGTGCGGACACTTGACATCCAGACTGTCGGTAATGACCTTGGTGTAGGACACCGGCGGCAGTGTATTGTTTATACTGGAGGTCTGCGTGGACATCGTGAGGAGGGTGGTCACTCCCAACGAGACTCGGGCTGGGACAGCGTTCTGATCCAGCCAGAAGGACACCCAGGACACGATGACCAGCATGCAGCAGGGTATGTAGTACTGGATCAGGTAGTAGGAGAACTCCCGCTTGAAGACCAGGTCAACCCGCAGACAACTGTATTCACCTGTGCAATAATTAATAAGTTACCAATAGGCTAGGTGTGTCATACCTTGGTGTAAGACACAGGGGGCAGCGACTGGTTGATGGAGGAGGTCTGTGTGGACATGGTGAGCAGCGTTGTCACCCCCAGGGCCACACGAGCTGGCACAGCATTTTGGTCGAGCCAGAATGACACCCAGGACACGATGACCAACATGCAGCAGGGGATGTAGTACTGGATCAGGTAGTACGAGAACTCCCGCTTGAAGGTCAGCGCCACCAGCAGACACGAGTACTCACCTGCAGGGGGCATAGTTAGCAAGGCATATTAGAGGAATTGTTCTGTCATTCTGCTTACCCTTCAATCTGTAGTGCCTGCCATATTAATGATGTACAATCACAAACATTTATCCAGGAACATGATCAGCATCACTGGGCCATAGTTTTATACATAAGTAGTGGTCTAGCATTCCCTAGCATTCAAGATCGTCACTCATTGTCAAAAAAATTATGGGAGAGTTGGCCCTGTTCAAATGATTTTTAGAACTAATTTTAAGCTTAGCCTCTTCTTAGATTATTATGTTGTTTCTGACTGTTCAGTAAGTCAAAAGTCATGTCGGGCTTTCACGGTTACTGCGATTTTCTATTGGACTCACTTTCGTCTCATCAGCTATTGGGCTGGTGGTGAATCGGTGTCCATTACCCCAGGTCAGCAAGTCTCAGTCACATCCAGAGGGTCATCATTTACATTAAGGGGACATGGGCCGTTTTTCAGGTCCCCCTTTTTCCTCATGTTTAGCCCCATTTAGTTTTCAGATTTTATGACGTTCAACTCAGCGGTTTGGCAATTTTAATACCTTTCGCTCCATTTCGTTATCAATTTTCAGATTTTTCGGGCCATTTAGGTGTCGATTTTTTTCCTGGCGAGCAAAAGCGAGCCTGTAATTTTAACAAGAACCAACCTTCTACCGAAAAATGTACAAATTTATCTTGAAGGGTGTCTAGGGGGTGTTCTTCTAAGCTTGATGGAGATCTAGCAAGGAAACTAAACATATATAATTATATGAATTAATAGACCAAAAAAACGGCCACTATTCCCTTAAAGGGGGATTTTTCTGCCTCCCTTCTTCTTCATGTTAAACCCATTATATATATTTTGCTGCCTCCCTTCTTCTTCATGTTAAACCCATTATATATATTTTGCTGCCTCCCTTCTTCTTCATGTTAAACCCATTATATATATTTTGCTGCCCCCCTTCTTCTTCATGTTAAACCCATTATATATATTTTGCTGCCCCCCTTCTTCTTCATGTTAAACCCATTATATATATTTTGCTGCCCCCCTTCTTCATGTTAAACCCATTATATATATTTTGCTGCCCCCTTCTTCTTCATGTTAAACCCATTATATATATTTTGCTGCCCCCCTTCTTCTTCATGTTAAACCCATTATATATATTTTGCTGCCTCCCTTCTTCTTCATGTTAAACCCATTATATATATTTTGCTGCCCCCTTCTTCTTCATGTTAAACCCATTATATATATTTTGCTGCCTCCCTTCTTCTTCATGTTAAACCCATTATATATTTTGCTGCCCCCCTTCTTCTTGATGTTAAACCATTATATATATTTTGCTGCCTCCCTTCTTCTTCATGTTAAACCCATTATATATTTTGCTGCCCCCCTTCTTCTTGATGTTAAACCCATTATATATTTTGCTGCCCCCCTTCTTCTTCATGTTAAACCCATTATATATATTTTGCTGCCCCCCCTTCTTGATGTTAAACCCATTATATATTTTGCTGCCCCCCTTCTTCTTGATGTTAAACCCATATATATTTTGCTGCCCCCTTCTTCTTCATGTTAAACCCATTATATATATTTTGCTGCCCCCCTTCTTCTTGATGTTAAACCCATTATATATATTTTGCTGCCCCCCTTCTTCTTCATGTTAAACCCATTATATATATTTTGCTGCCTCCCTTCTTCTTCATGTTAAACCCATTATATATATTTTGCTGCCCCCCTTCTTCTTGATGTTAAACCCATTATATATATTTTGCTGCCTCCCTTCTTCTTCATGTTAAACCCATTATATATTTTGCTGCCCCCCTTCTTCTTGATGTTAAACCCATTATATATATTTTGCTGCCCCCCTTCTTCTTCATGTTAAACCCATTATATATATTTTGCTGCCCCCCTTCTTCTTGATGTTAAACCCATTATATATATTTTGCTGCCCCCCTTCTTCTTCAAGTTAACCCCATTATATATTTTGCTGCCCCCTTCTTCTTCATGTTAAACCCATTATATATTTGCTGCCCCCCCTCTTCTTGATGTTAAACCCATTATATATATTTTGCTGCCCCCTTCTTCTTCATGTTAAACCCATTATATATTTTGCTGCCTCCCTTCTTCTTCATGTTAAACCCATTATATATATTTTGCTGCCCCCCTTCTTCTTGATGTTAAACCCATTATATATATTTTGCTGCCCCCCTTCTTCTTGATGTTAAACCCATTATATCTTTTGCTCCCCCCTTCTTCTTGATGTTAAACCCATTATATATATTTTGCTGCCCCCCTTCTTCTTGATGTTAAACCCATTATATATATTTTGCTGCCCCCCTTCTTCTTCATGTTAAACCCATTATATATATTTTCAGTTTATGATATTGGCGCCATTAGTTTGACGATTTTAAGACCTTTCGTGCCATTCAGATGTTATTTATTTCCTAGCGAGCTCGTCACACTTATTGATTAAGTGTTGTTGTTGTTGTTCCCCAAGCTGCCTGGCCGAACAGCCCCAAGGCCCCGAGCAAGGCCAAGGCCATAACCGAGCGCCCCCACAGAACCCTCCCCGCCGACCACAATAAAGCCTGGGTGACCGAAGCCACTCCATGGCGGGGAGCTGAGGAGGGTGCGGAAATGCCCGGGAAACCAAAGCCCCACCCAGGGCCCTGTGTCCCTCAGCAATTATGAAGAGAAAGTTGAGGGGCAAGGGAAAAATGTGACGCTTTGGCTTCCAATCTTGGTAGATTGGGAGGTCAATCCACGTTAGAGACGCCGTCACTTGAGATCTAGAAAATATATAAGTATATAATATATACGTCCCTTGATTTTGGCCCTGTCACTCTTTCAACTATGGGGGAGGCACTCGCTATAGGCAGTTATGCCTTTTGCCTCCCTCAATCACATAGAAAAAAAAAAAAAAAAAAAAAAAAAAAAAAGGAACAGTCAGAGTAAGCTATGGGTATGGCAGAGATTGCTCAGTTCTCACTCTGATAGACCAGCCCATCACCACATGACTAGAACCCAACTCTCAGCATCAGGTAGGAAAGGCCCTAGAAAGCCGCCTTTGGCGGGGGGATAGCTCCCCTATTTCAACCCTTTTCGGGGGCACCCGCCCAATTAAGTGTTGTAACTTGACTTTATAACCAAAGAGCACTATTTATGTATACCATTTTTGTTACAATTATGTCTTCAAATTTTTACCAAGCTAACACTCGGAAAAGCGCTTGATTGGATTGACACCTACAAAAAAAAAAAAAAAAAAAAAAATATATATATATATACAGTATATATACTGTATACCGGTATATATATATATATATATATATATATATATATATATATATATATATATATAAAAAGAGTAAAAGAGTCAAAGAACCCAAAGAGTCAAAATTGATGATAATATAATTATCTGATCCTATGCCAATTAACTGTGGGGTCCCGCAGGGAAGCATCCTTGGTCCCTTACTCTTTCTCTGTTATGTGAACGACATGGAACTGAGCGTCTCATGTAAATTATTACTGTATGCAGAGGACAGCGTGCTTCTGGTTTCAGGAAAAGACCCAATAAGTATTGCCGCATCACTTTCCAAAGAACTAGAATCATGTAGTGAATGGCTAGTGGACAATAGACTATCTCTTCACCTGGGCAAGACGGAAGCCATCTTATGTGGAACAAAACGCAAACTGAAAGACATTGTGGGCTTCTCGGTCAACTGTAATGATATTCCTATAACAACAGTGTCACAAGTTAAATATCTCGGACTAAAACTGGACGCGAGTTTTTCAGGTGAAACAATTTTGGAATCTATCCTGAGTAAGTGTAGAACACGTATAAAATACCTGTATAGACAGGTGGGATGCTTGCCCGCGGCGACCTAAAAGACCCTCTGCCAAGCGCTTGTTCAATGTCATTTTGACTATTCTGTGTCATCCTGGTACTCTGCATCATCTAAATCAGCACAGCACAACTTCAGGTCACTCAAAATAAAATGGTTAGGTTCATGCTGAACCTAGGACCCAGATCACATGTTGGCCAGGAACAACTTCAGTCACTAGGTATGCTCAATGTCTCTGACAGGGCCAAACAAATCAGGCTCACTAATGCCTTCAAAATTTTCTATGACAGAGCTCCAGAGTATCTAAAGAATTATTTTGTTAAAGCAAATGAGAGGAGTGGACATAATGCAAGAAACAGGATGTTTAATTTTAAGGTCCCGAGAATCCAAGGACAGGGTAAGCAAACATTCTTCTTCACCGCCATCAAAGACTGGAACGACCTACCCCAGTCAGTCCGTGAAAAGAGAACACTGTATTCCTTCAGACGTAGCCTGAAGGAACACCTGAAACGGACAGCTGCGAGAAGGGAGCACCAAGCTTATGTCTACTACTAAATGCGACATAAGAGATAGACAAACCAAACTGAAATGATTACTGATTACGGATTACTGATATTTACTATAGGATGTAAGGTATCTTAAAATAACCCCCTAGAAATACTTTCTCTAAAGTATCTATTTCTTTATCCTCCCCATTTTCCCCAGCTAACCTAATCCCACAAGGACCCCAATGGAAATACGCCTAACGGCCTTATTGGGCTATCCTTAGTTGGAATTATGCAAGGCTGGTACATGTCATATTTGTAACATACTATGTGGTACCAAATCTGTAAATTGCTAACTGAATAAATATTATTATTATTATTATTATTATAATTATTATTATTATTATATATATATATATATATATATAATATAATATATATATATATATATATATATATATATAATTATATAACCTTGTAACGAGAGAGAACACTGTAGCAAGGTTGGTGAAAAATAAACTGCTTGATTGAATTGACACCACGTACAGTTAAAAAAAAAAAAAAAAAAAAAAAAAAAAAAAACTGGCTAGAAAACAGTGTAGGTAGGTAGGTTGGCGAGGTGTGACAGTAACTATGGGCCGTGAGTGTACATGTGTTAGCTAGGCCTGAGGTTATGGTGAAGGAGGCTTGGGAGGAGAGCCTTAGATGTCGGTGGGGGAGAGAGAGAGAGAGGAGAGAGAGAGAGAGAGAGAGAGAGAGAGAGAGGAGGATAGAGAGTGGAGTAAGTGGATGTGATATGCTTCGCATGTTGAATACCACAATCAAATGATGAGATAATTTCGGAGAGAGAGAGAGAGAGAGAGTATGAGAGTGAGAGTAAGTGAGTGATAGAGAGAGCAGGATAGAGAGTGAAGTAAGTAATTGGATGCGATATGATGAGAGGTTAAGATTGAATACCAAGATCGAAGAATGAGATAATTCAGAGAGAGAGAGAGAGAGTGGGAGAGAGGTGAGTAAATGGATGTGATAAGATTTGAGATTAAGAGGCGCCGCACTTGAATACCACGATCCAGTAATAAGATATACTGAGAGAGAGAGAGAGAGAGAGAGAGACTGGAGTTAGTAAGTGGAGGTGATAATTATGATGTAAGATTAACCCCTTCTGTACCGGCGACGAGATTTTCATTTTATTATGGCCATATTCAGACGATTGTGTGCAGCTTAAGAAGGATCTGTGGCCGTATAGAGGGTGAAGTGAGATAGTTCCAAGCCTGTTAATTGCTGTAGTTCCTGTTTAAACTGAATAACATCGTTTAATAGTAGCCAGAATAAAGTTTAAAGGACGGCACCGGTACTGAAAGGGTTATAATGCAGGGTACTTGAAAATCTCGATCGAGTAAGGAGACAATAATTATAGACCAAGACAGTTACAAGGAAGAGTTTGTATTTCAAAAACCTTGCGGTCCATTCCAGGGAGATACTCGAAGTGGAGAGAGAGAGAGAGAGAGAGAGAGAGAGATATTAAATGAAAGTAAAACAAAATATGGGATATAGGCTATATGGAAGAACAGGTAAACCCAATTCTGAAACCAAAGTCAGAAAATACGAGCAAGTAAGAATTAAATCAATTCCAGGTATAAACCGAGTGTGTGTGTGTGTGTGGTTTGTGTGTGTGTGTGTGTGTGTGGTTGTGTGTGTGTGTGTGTGTGGTTTGGTTGTGTGTGTGTGTGTGTAAGTAAGTACGGGAACCCAATGAAAGGGAGTGTGCGTGGGGGTGGGGGTGCAGTAAAGGAAACAAAAGAAACTAAACAATGATAAATATGAGAGTAAGTAAGAGTCCAATCTGACCCTGTGTGTGAGCGAGAGAGCGAGAGAGAGCAAACACAAGTCGGGTTTTATCCTGTCTGACAGAACAATCAGATTAAAGAATGTATCAGAAAGATGGATAGTATATGTGTGTGTGTGTGTGAGAAAGAGAGTGAGAGTGAGAGAGAACAAATAATGAGCGTGAATATTGTGTATAAACTACCTACAAAATAAAATGCATGTATTGTGTGAGAGAGAGAGAGAGAGAGAGAGAGAGAGAGAGAGAGAGAGAGAGTAACCAGATTTAAGGTATATACACACATGTCTCTGGCACCTTAACCTCCAAGTTGCCTTAGTCGCAATTGATTTCTCTCCGCCTCTCTCTCTCTCTCTCCGCCTCTCTCTCTCTCTCTCTCTCTCTCTCTCTCTCTCTCTCTCTCTCTCTCCGCTTGTATTCTACGATAGTTAAATACAGAAGCGGGTTGTAACTCGTAACCTAATTTACTTAATCAGAATTTCTACATGTTGATGCGTATCCCGGTACCTATATATACATATATATATATATATATATATATATATATACATATATATATATATATATATATATAAAATCATTTTCAGCATATTCACCACTTACGGTAAAATTAGGTAAGAAAATATATAAATGATTATGTTACCTCCACCAACCGACTTTACTCTTAAACTCAATTAATGAAATCAACAAATACATTTTATTTGAGGTTCGAGTGAAAGGTCGGCGAGTCAGCGATAGTTTCTGGTTGGAGGGTCGACAAGGATACGTAATAACATTGTATCCGCACCCAGGCACGTGTTCTAGATTCCTACCTAATGCCTTTAAGGGAGCCTACCTCGCTTTTTTTCTCTTTCTCTCCCTCTCTCTTTGGCTTGTATCCATTCGGCCCCATTCAGCCTACTGTTTAAGGGGAGGTATTTAGTTTGTTCCCTAGACCTCCGTCAAGCTTAAAATTACACCCCCTTGAGTCCCTTTCAAGATAAATTTGTACATTTTTCGGTAGAAAAATGTCCCGGCCGATGGCCGGTTCCTATTAAATTACAGGCTCGCTATCGCTTGCCAGGATAATATCGACACCTGAATGGCACGAAAGGTCTTAATATGGGGTGAAAGTTCTTAAAATCGCTAAACTAATGGGGCAAACGTTTTATAATATTAAAAGCAATGGGGCTAAACGTGAGGGAGAAAGGGGTCAAGAAAAAAATCCCTCAAGTGGAGATCTCCCCTTAAAGACGTTTACTCCCATCCAGGTGTCAATATTTTCCTGGATGGGGATAAACGTCTTAAAACAGTTGGCTGAATGGAGCCGAATGGATACAAGCCAGGGAAAGAGAGAAAAGAAGAGAAAGATAAACAAAGACGGTGACCCCCCTTAACCCTTTCTGTGCCGGCGACGTGTATTTATTGTTACTTTAGCTATATTTAGAGAATGTTGTGCAGTTTAAGAAGGATCTGTGGCGGTAGAAATGGTTAGGTGATATGGTTCTAAGCCTCAGTTTAAGAAGGATCTGTGGTGGTAGAAATGGTTAGGTGATATGGTTCTAAGCCTCAGTTTAAGAAGGATCTGTGGTAGAAATGGTTAGGTGATATGGTTCTAAGCCTCAGTTTAAGAAGGATCTGTGGTAGAAATGGTTAGGTGATATGGTTCTAAGCCTCAGTTTAAGAAGGATCTGTGGTAGAAATGGTTAGGTGATATGGTTCTAAGCCTCAGTTTAAGAAGGATCTGTGGTGGTAGAAATGGTTAGGTGATATGGTTCTAAGCCTCAGTTTAAGAAGGATCTGTGGTGGTAGAAATGGTTAGGTGATATGGTTCTAAGCCTCAGTTTAAGAAGGATCTGTGGTGGTAGAAATGGTTAGGTGATATGGTTCTAAGCCTCAGTTTAAGAAGGATCTGTTGTAGTAGAAATGGTTAGGTGATATGGTTCTAAGCCTCAGTTTAAGAAGGATCTGTGGTAGTAGAAATGGTTAGGTGATATGGTTCTAAGCCTCAGTTTAAGAAGGATCTGTGGTAGTAGAAATGGTTAGGTGATATGGTTCTAAGCCTCAGTTTAAGAAGGATCTGTGGTAGAAATAGTTAGGTGATATGGTTCTAAGCCTCAGTTTAAGAAGGATCTGGTTAGGTGATATGGTTCTAAGCCTCAGTTTAAGAAGGATCTGTGGTGGTAGAAATGGTTAGGTGATATGGTTCTAAGCCTCAGTTTAAGAAGGATCTGTGGTGGTAGAAATGGTTAGGTGATATGGTTCTAAGCCTCAGTTTAAGAAGGATCTGTGGTAGTAGAAATGGTTAGGTGATATGGTTCTAAGCCTCAGTTTAAGAAGGATCTGTGGTGGTAGAAATGGTTAGGTGATATGGTTCTAAGCCTCAGTTTAAGAAGGATCTGTGGTAGTAGAAATGGTTAGGTGATATGGTTCTAAGCCTCAGTTTAAGAAGGATCTGTGGTGGTAGAAATGGTTAGGTGATATGGTTCTAAGCCTCAGTTTAAGAAGGATCTGTAGTAGTAGAAATGGTTAGGTGATATGGTTCTAAGCCTCGTAATTGCTGGAGGCTCTTTTTTTTAAGCTAAATAAAATCGTCTAATATTTGCCAAAGTAAGGTTAAGGGGAGGTTTTTAGTTGATTCCCTAGACTTCCACCAAGCTTAAAATTACTCCCCCTGGACCCCCTTTCAAGATAAATTTGTACATTTTTCGGTAGAAAAATGTCCCAGCCGAAGGCCGGTTCCCCTTAAATTACAGGCTCGCTATCGCTCGCCAGGAAAAATCGACACCTAAATATCACGAATGGTCTTAAAATAGACAGAAATGGGGCGAGGGTTCTTAAAATAGCCAAACTAATGGGGCGAACGTCTTAAAATCTCAAAAAAAATGGGGCTAAACATGAGGGAGAAAGGGGTCCAGAAAAAAAATCCTCCAGGTGGAAATCTCCCCTTAAAAGGAGGGCACTGGTTCTAAGAGGGCTAATTGCACCCTAACCATGGCTATACATGAACACAAATTGTATGGACAATATCTGACATACATTTTTATATATATATATATTTTTTTTAAATAGGACTTCAGAGGCTATCAACCGTATTGGATTATTAAGCCAGCACATTGTAAGTCAAGAATATCGTCAGGACTGGAGCCTCTCTGCGAAAACTCCAGTCCCTTCTTTTATGTTGTGATCTCGAAAAATATAATATAGGAGAAATGCGTCCTCGTATTCTGAAAGGGTTAAGGGGAGATGGTTGGTTGTTTTGACCCCACTTCTCCCTCATATTTAGCCCCATTAGTTCTGATATTTTAAGACATTCTCCCCATTAGTTTGGCAATTTTAAAATGCATACCCCATTTCTTTGTCAATTTTAAGACCTTTCGTGCCATTTAGGTGTCGATCCGTAGAGGCTGCGCGTTTTAATCGAGTGAATTATTAACTTTAGCTTACATAAGATAATATAGTGTTTGTTGTAAAGACGTGACCGTTTCGACTCCTGCTGACGCCTCCTCCCGAGTCAACAAGCTACCCCAAGAGTACTCGAGAGGAGTTGAAGTTTGTGTTTCCTCTTAATGAACCCTATTTTAGTCTTGTTAGTCAAATTTGGTATAAAGTGGGTGAAAAGTATGTCAATGGCACTCAATGTTAAAGGGGGTCACCTGCGTTTTTTTATTTTTCTCTCCTTTTTTTCTCTTTCTCTGTCTTGTATCCATTCAGCCCCATTCAGCCAACTGTTTTAAGACGTTTATCCCCATCCAGGTGTTGATTTCTGTTTGGCGAGCGATAGCGAGCCAGCATTGTATGGAGAAATCCGGCTTCGCCGGAGAAATTTTTCTATCGAAAAATGTACAAATTCAACTTGCTGTCAAAACGAAAAAATATATATACGCTTGCTCGCTACCGCTCGCCAGGAATATATTGACACCTGGATGGGGGTAAACGTCTTAAAACAGTAGGCTGAATGGGGCCGAATGGATACAAGCCAAAGCGAGAGGGAGATCCAGAGAAAAAAAGCGAGGTGGGCTTCCTCAGTGAACCCTATTTTCGTCTTGTTAGTCAAAATTGGTATAAAGGGGATGAAAGGTATGTCAATGACGCTCAATGTTAAGGGGAGGTGTTTAGTTTGGTCCCTAGATATCCTTCAAGCTTAAGATTACACCCCGTTGAGCCCCTTTCAAGATAAATTTGTACATTTTTCGGTAGAAAAATGTCCCGGCTGAAAGCCGGTTCCTCTTAAATTACAGGCTCGCTATCGCTCGCCAGGATAAAATCGACACCTAAATGGCACGAAAGGTCTTAACATTGATAGAAATGGGTTGAAAGTTCTTAAAATCGTCAACATAATGGGGCGAACATCTTAAAATTAGAAAAAACAATGGGGCTAAACATGAGGGAGAAAGGAGTCAAGAAAAATATCCCTCAAGTGGAAATCTCCCCTTAAACTACAAATATACTGTACCTGTATTAGTCTCGCTGTTACAGTAGTCGATGATGGACTACTCTTGTGATGATGGGTGAAAGATAATGTACAACTACGTTAGATAGCGCAAAATACATAATTAAATGAACTACAAATATCCTGTACCTGTATTGGTCTCGCTGTTACAGTAGTCGATGATGGACTACTCTTGTGATGATGGGTGAAAGATAATGTACAACTACGTTAGATAGTGCAAAATACATAATTAAATTAACTACAAATATACTGTACCTGTATTGGTCTTGCTGTTACAGTAGTCGATGATGGACTACTCTTGTGATGATGGGTGAAAGATAATGTACAACTACGTTAGATAGCGCAAAATACATAATTAAATGAACTACAAATATACTGTACCTGTATTGGTCTTGCTGATACAGTAGTCGATAGGATCTTTTGTAGCGCTACTTAGTACAAGGGAATACATAGGTTGCAATACTGTATATTAGACCTTACGAGTTATATTTTTTTTTTTTTTTTTTTTTTTTTAAGAGACAATGAACGGAGGAAGGAAAAACACAGATAAAACAAAAAGGTCCATGTGCCTAAAGGCATCCTCCATTCATAAAATGTTTGTAACAACTGGATTTAAACATTTGTTGATTGTAAGTTTGTGGAAAGCAATTCGAGGGAAGTGAATTCCAAAGAGTAGTAGCTCTGGGGATAAATGAATTCTGATAAGCAGAAGTTCTGCATTGTGGAGGAGAAAGTGTAAATTCATGGGCGCTCTCAGCTGCCCTAGTTCTACGGGGAAAGATGTGGAGAGGCGGCACAATTGAAGCAAGTTCCTCGGAACAATTGCTGTGAAAATATCTGTAGAATAATGCAAGGGATGCAACGTTTCTTCGTATGGCTAATGTAGGAAGGTCCTGTGTGATTGCAGGGTTATTGATTAATCTAATAGCTTTATTTTGAATTTTGTCCAACTGCCTCAATGCAACCACTCCACTTCCACCCCACAGAGGTGAACAGTAATCCATCTGAGAGCGCACATGACTTTTATATATTACGGCCAACTGCTCGTCAGTGAAGAATTCTCGAACTCTGTACAGGAGTCCCAGTTTTTTAGAGGCATTCTTAGCAATGCTTCTAACATAATGTGTCCAGCTCAAGTTAGTAGTTAATGTTACACCGAGAATGTCAATACTAGGGGAAGTGGGAATATTTACATCATTAAAAGTCAGTGAGATTCTGTCGGTTAGAAAATTGAATGTACTTGGTTTTCTGTGCATTAAAGGAAACTAGATTCTCTTGTCCCCATTCATTAATTCTAGAAAGGTCCTGGTTCAGAGAAATTGCAGTGTTTATTTTTGAATTTATAAGATCGGGTTGGGTGAAAGAATTGGTAAATGTGAAGGAACTGTGGAGTGTTGAGTCATCTGCGTAGGAATGTATTGGATTATGAGTGGTAGATATGAGATCATTGATATGAATGAGGAACAGAGTTGGGGCCAAAACTGATCCCTGGGGAACACCAGCATTTATTGAGTGAAATTGAGAATAAAGGCCATCTACCATTACACGTATTTTTCTGTTATGAAGATAAGAAGAAATTAGTGGAACTAATGATGCAAGGCCGTAGTGTGACATCTTCGACAATAAGGATTGATGCCAGACTCTATCAAATGCCTTTGATATATCCAGTGCTATTGTATGTGTTTCACCATGTTGGTCTGTAGCTTGGTTGATTTGATGCGTAAGAAGGCAAAGAATGTCTGCAGTTGATCGACATCGTCTAAAACCATATTGCCTATCACTGATTAATTTATTATTCTCCAGATGCTTAATTATGTGATTATTTAATATAATTTCAAAAACTTTGCCAAGAGTGGAAGTTATAGCTATTGGTCTGTAGTTTGATGGATCTGAAGAGGCACCTTTTTTAGGAACTGGATGGATGTTTGCTTCTTTCCAGGGTACTGGGAAGCATGAGGTATGAGTACACAGACGGAAAAATTTTGCCAATACAGGAGCGAGCACCAAGGAGCAATTCTTAAGTACTATTGGAGGAATTTCATCTGGACCAGAGCCTTATCTACTGAGAGATTCTGCAAAATAGTTTTGACATGTCTGGTGTGGATCTTAAGTGAGGGAATTTCAGGTGAATTAAAATTAAGTACAGGGACATCTTGATTTATGTCATCTAAGGTTGAGTTGGTGGAGAAAATATCTGCAAGAAGGTTAGCTTTACCTCGTGGGTCACTTACAAGATTGCCAGTCGGAGATTTTAATGGTGGAATGGATGAAGCAGTAGTGAAGTTGGATTTGAATGAGTTAAGAGTAGACCAAAATATTTTGTTATCATTTGGATTATTTAGAAGTTTATTTGCCTGCTTATGGAGAAAGTTTGATTTAGTTAGGTTTAATACAGTTTTGGCATGATTTCTGATGTTTCTAAAGTAATTAAAGGCTTCATGTGTTTTTGATCTTGTGTATGCATTGTAGGCTATTGCTTTTTGTTCAGTTACTCTAGCACAATTATGGTCAAACCATTTAGGTGAATTAGATCTTTTACTGTACTTTTGATGAGGAATAAAGTTTCCATTCCAATTTTTACAAAATCTTGTATGTGGCTCAAGGTGGAGTGTGCATCATTAGAAAAGAAAGAGGTCCAGGGAATATCAATAAAGAAACCTTGAAGACCCTCCCAGTCTGCCCTATCGTAATGCCATTTAGTCACCAAAACAGGTTCAGAGTGGGAAGGTGTGGTAGGTGATAGACAGGTGGCCTGTATCAGACAGTGATCAGAAGATCCAAGTGGGGACCTCACTGTAACATCATAATTTTCTGAATTGGTTGTTAAAAATAAGTCCAGTAGGTGGGAATTATGATTAGGATTATCTGGTACACGGGTGGGTTGGTTGACTAGTTGAATGAGATTAAATGAGTCTGCAAATAGCTCACATTCAAGACCAGCATCATCAGTCCTGGCTGAATGAGTGAGCCATTCAACATTATGGACATTAAAATCACCCAACACAGTGATTTCAGAAGAAGCATTTAAGTTGAGGACACTGAGTTGTGAGGACAGAGAATCAAAAAGACTTTGCTCTGGAGGAGTATTTGGGGAACGGTAGATGCAACATATGTATTTAAATTTACCAGCAGAAATTAATTTGTATATAGAATAATCAAAATAGGGACAATTGAAACTAGTAACCTCCTCCAGGGGCGAAGGGAGCAGTTGATAACCTGGAAAATTAAATCTAGATGTGTCAGATGTGGATGTTACTTGAGTCTCTGTCAAAAAAAGGAGAGTAGGGATTCTGCTTGAAGAAATTGGTGTACAGAATTGATGTTAGAGTGAAGTCCCCTTATATTACTAAAGAAATAGCTGTACTGACAAGCAGCTTTGGGACGTTGCAATGCTCTTGACACAGTCGCATGATGACGACCGGGAGGGCCCTGTGTCAATAACCCAACCCTGCCGGGGGTGGATATCCGAGGGACCACCAGGTTTGCTCTTAACAATTGTACTGCCATATTTATAAGGTAAGTGTATGGTGTTACATGTATGATATGTAGTGGGAAGAGTAGTATTTTATGGATAGAGGATAGCGATGTAGGGCAATGTCGTGAAGTTGGATGTGTATGTTATATAAAGAGGGTTTTCCTGATACCCCTGATGTGTGAGGCAGAAAGATATGTATCCAGCTACCAAGGCCTGGGAGAGAAAATGGAATTCAGGCTATTCCCTGAGTCTCCCGAAACCTTGGCGGTAGTACTTCCCTGGGCGGGGCTGCCTACCCCTACTACCTACAAATATGACAATATATGACAATATATCGAATAAACTACAAATAGCCTGTACCTGTATTCGTCTTGCCATGGTTGGAAAGTAAGCTCTGGAACTCTCTCCCTCAATCTGTCTATCCCTCATCCTATGACTTAAACTGCTTCAAGCTCTGTGTGCCCAGACATTTTTACTATAACGTACCTTGAATTTGGCTCTCCACCACTCTTTCAAGTTTGGGGGAGACACTTGTTGCAGGCAGCTTTACCTTTTGTCTCCTTCAAACACGTAGAGGACAAAAATGATACACAAATGCGTTAGATATTGCAAAGTAAATAATACATAACTGAATAAGCTACAAATATCCTATACCTGTATTCGTCTTGCTGTTACAGTATTCGGTGATAAACTTCTGTAGTGATGATGGTTGGTAAAAGATGATACAAGAATACATTAGATAGTGCAAAATGCATAATAATACATAACTGAACAAACTACAGCTTTACAATACCTTTATTAGTCTTGCTGTTACAGTAGTCGTTGTTGAACTACTATCATGGTTGTAAAAAAGAGATACGGGATACACAATAAAATTTAACTTAGTAAACTTCTATCTATCTATCTATATGCTCAGGCCCAATCCCCATTTTGGGGGTAGCCGACTCAAAGACAGATCAAGAACAGGGAAAACACAAAAACAACATAAAACAAAAAATAAACACAGATAAAAAACACAAACTCTCACACATCCAGGTCACCCAGGAGAAGACCCAGAGACCAGGGTTACCAAGGTCGCTCCAGCACTCCCCCGGCCCCTGACCACCAGGAGAGGTTCCGATCTCGGCAGGCAGACATGCAGCGGAGCCAAAGCGACAAGCCCTCCCACCACACTTCCAGGCACACCCTTCATATTAATCGTCTCCCCGGGCCAGGCGCCTGATGGACTATTATCTAGTCCAACTTGCGCCCGACCCCTTACTCCAAATGACCACGTGTTCACTTAGTAAACTTAATAATACATAACTAATACATAATAATACATACCTAACAAGCTACAAATATCCTGTAGCCCTACCTGTATTAGTCTTGTTGTTACAGTAGTCGGTGATAAACTTCTGTAGTGATGGTAGAGAGAGATACATAATTATACATAACTAACAAGCTACAAAAATCCTGTACCTGTATTAGTCTTGATGTTACAGTAGTCGATGATAAACCAAACTTGTCATGGTTGCAAGAAGGTTATACGAGATACATAATACATAACTAAATAAACTACAGCTGTACTTTACCTGTATTAGTCTTGATGTTACAGTAGTCGATGATAAACCAAACTCGCCATGGTTGCTAAAAAGATATACGAGATACATAAATAATACACAACTGAATAAACTACAAATATCCTGTACCTGTATTGGTCTTGCTGTTACAGTAGTCGGTGATGAACTTCTCTAGGGTGAAGCGTGGTAGGTGTAGGTTTTTGGTCACCTGTACCGGGTCCTTCTCCTTCCACAGAAACACCAGGTCCTCTGTCGTCCACCCGTCTGGTTTGGGGAGAGACGGGAAAGAGACAGGTATTAATAGTCGATTATCTATTGGTTGGGAGGATATGGGAAGGAGATTTTTTTTTTTTTTTTTTTTTTTTTTTTTGCATGAAGGAGACAAAGGGCAAATCTGTCTGTAACAAGTGTCTCCCCCCCCCCCCAAGGTTGTAAAGAGTGATAGAGAGCCGAAATCATGGTGTGTTAGAGGTAATTTCGGTGTGTTTGTGGTGTGCTTGCTAAGTGTAGTATGAATGTATATACTCGGACACATACCCCATAGCTGGGGGTGGCTGACTCGAGACAGAGCCCGAACAGAAACCAAATACCATAACAAACCATGAATACATATAATAGAACTCACAGACACCTGGGTCGCCCATGTGAAGGAGATACGGTAGATATTAACCCTTTCAGTACCGGTGACGTGCTTTTCATTATGTTCCGGTAGCTATTGGACGATGTTATTCAGCTTAGGAAGGGTCTGTGGTAGCTACACGTAAAAATTCAGTTATAAGAAGTGTTTTATTTGCAAGACGTCCTTCCTAAGCTGAATATATCGTCTACAAGTTGCCCAAATATAATGCAAAGGATGGCACCGGTGTTGAGTGTTGATTCCATATATATTTTATAATTAACTCGCTGTTCAACCCTATTCTAACCTCTCTAGCATTGTCTAAACTTTTAAGAGGAGGTATTTAGTTTGTTCCCTAGATCTCCATCAAGCTTAAAATTACACCCCCTTGAGTCCCTTTCAAGATAAATTTGTACATTTTTCGGTAGAAAAATGTCCCGGCCAAAGGCCGGTTCCTTTTAAATTACAGGCTCGCTATCGCTCGCCAGGAAAAAATCGACACCTGAATTGCACGAAAGGTCTTAATATGGGGTGAAAGTTCTTAAAATCGCTAAACTAGTGGGGCAAACGTTTTATAATATCAAAAGCAATGGGGCTAAACATGAGGGAGAAAGGGGTCAAGCAAAAAATCCCTCAAGTGGAGACCTCCCCTTAAACTAAGCTACAATCAACCCACCTACATTAACCTTTAGAAGACACGATGGCGCATTTCTGTTCTGTTTCTGGCTATTATTAGACGATTTTACTCAGATTAGGAAGGGTATATGGACGTCAGAGGGTTAATTGGGAGAGTTTTTATCCTTCCGACTCCCACAGATCATTTCTAAACTGTATAAAATCGTCTAATGATAGCCAGATCAAGCTGTCAAACTGCATCATAATCTTCAGAGGGTTATCCTAGCCTAAGTTCCCTAACTTTCACAAGCTGTCAAACTGCATCATAATCTTCAGAGGGTTATCCTAGCCTAAACTCCCTAACTTTCACTAACCCTCTCTCAATAGCTCAGTTTTCAGTATCGGTTTCGTGAATAGTGAAGTGAACTTTGCTCTTGCACTTCGCCCGGGAATATCCGAGGTGGGGGAAACTCGTGTGGGGTGTCGAGTTTCACGAGGCCTGGAAGTGCCTCAAGTTTGGTGGCGGTGACGAGCATTTGTCAGGGTGTCAAGTGTTTAACCCTTTCCTTCCAGTGTCCAAAAAACAGTAGACACGAACATCGAGACGGGTTGGGTGTTGGCAGTTCAGCAAATATAGTATGTGATTAATGTAAGCTTTATATGCTGACAATATGAATATTATTACAATTAGAAGAGAATACTTTATACAAAGCAGGACAAACAACAACAACCCTAGTGGTCCTCACTACGCTATTTGTTATGAAAACAGAAAATGCCACCGCCATGAAGTGAAGTGCTTCAGCTCCAGAAAGACTTTGGTTCGAAAAACAAAAATGTACTATGTACGAAACTGATACGGTCACATTACTTGGGTACAAAGTACAAACGGAATCAGTCGGAAATTCATGGCAAGATATTTATCAAATCGATATGTAAATGTCTGGACTGTATGGCACTCGACAACATTTATAGGCAATGTATTCCACAAGTTGACGAATCTGTTGAAAAAGAAGTGTTGCGCTTCGTGTGAATGAAACGCCTTTTCGACAATTTTGTAACCACATTACTTCTTGTGTCATTGAAGTTATCTAGTGTGAAGCACTTACTGGCCTTCATATTGTCGTGGTCTTTGATAATATCAAAAACATTGATTAGGTCCCCTCGTATTCTGCGGTTTGTCAAGGTATAACTCTTTTAGTCATTCTTCCTATGGTTTATTTCTTAGTAGGGGAATCATTTCAGTTGCTCTCCGATGTACTCTCTCTAGATGTTCAATGATTTATTTATAGTATGGCAACCAAACCGGGACACAATATTTATTGATAATATGTAGAAATTACAACAATTCGCTTGCAATTTCTTAAGAGGGCCCACCTCGCTTTATTTCTTAAGGGGGCCCACCTCGCTTTATTTCTTAAGGGGGCCCACCTCGCTTTATTTCTTAAGGGGGCCCACCTCGCTTTATTTCTTAAGGGGGTCCACCTCGCTTTATTTCTTAAGGGGGCTTTATTTCTTAAGGGGGTCCACCTCGCTTTATTTCTTAAGGGGGCCCACCTCGCTTTATTTCTATTTATCTCCCTCTCTCTTTGGCTTGTATCCATTCGGACCCATTCAGCCTACTGTTTTAATACGTTTACCCCATCCAGGTGTCAATATTTTCCTGGCGAGCGTTAGCGAGCCAGCATATATATATTTTTGTTTTGGCAGCAAGCTAAATTTGTACATTTTTCGATAGAAAAGTTTCTCCGGCGAAGCCGGATTTCTCCATAAAATGCTGGCTCGCTATCGCTCGCCAGGAAGAAATTGACACCTGGATGGAGATAAACGTCTTAAAACAGTTGGCTGAATGGGGCCGAATGGGTAAAGCCAGAGAAAGAGAGAAAAGGAGAGAAAGAAAAAAAGCAGGTGACCCCCTTTAAAGTCACGAACCTGAAGAAACTGTAGGGTTCCTCTTCAAATAATGCCGCCCCCCCCCCCCCCCGGACAACGATCGCTATTGTGGACATGCCTTAAGGAAGTGATTGAGGCTAGGGTATATACTCACAGGAGGCCATGAGAAGCTGACACTGCTGACGGTCCAGGGGGAACAGCTTCAGGTTCATGGGACACGAGAGAGTCAGCGAAATTCTGGAATATGAGAGAAGAGAAGGAGAGATAAATTATAAGTAGAGGTCTCTCACACTATATGCACACTTACAGGAGAGGAAGAGAGATACTGTAAGTAGGAGTCACACTATATGCACACTTATAGAGAGAACAATTATAAGTACGACTCACCCTTTCTGCACACTTATTTGTTATTATGTAATTAGAAGTCACACTATATGCACACTTATAGAGATAATATATAAGTAGAAGTCACACTATATGCACACTTATAGAGAGAATATATAAGTACGACTCACACTTTCTGCACACTTATTTGTTATTATGTAAAAAACAGCACCAAATTAATATAGTTTCAGAGTAACCTGTGTACATGACCCTATCCACCTTAAGGGGAGGTATTTAGTTTGTTCCCTAGACCTCCATCAAGCTTAAAATTACACCCCCTTGAGTCCCTTTCAAGATAAATTTGTACATTTTTCGGTAGAAAAAATTCCCGGCCGAAGGCCGGTTCCTCTTAAATTACAGGCTCGCTATCGCTCGCCAGGATAAAATCGACACCTGAATTGCACGAAAGGTCTTAATATGGGGTGAAAGTTCTTAAAATCGCTAAACTAATGGGGCAAACGTTTTATAATATCAAAAGCAATGGGGCTAAACATGTGGGAGAAAGGGGTCAAGAAGAAAGTCCCTCAAGTGGAGATCTCCCCTTAAAGTTGAGCCCTCACAAGTTGCCTGTGATAGAAGTTTAGAACAAGCGTTGTAAGCTTGCGGAAAGTTATGTAGGGCATATCATGTTATCCTCACTGAGCTGTGCATCCTCTTGTAAGCTGATGAGGACTAATACTTGGTTAAGGGGAGGTTTTTACTTTGTTTCCTACTCCTCCAGCAATCTTAAAATTTCACCCCCTTGACCCCCTTTCAAGATAAATTTGTACATTTTTCGGTAGAAAAAATTTCCGGCCAAAGGCCGGTTACTCTTAAATTACAGGCTCGCTATCGCTCGCCAGGATAAAATCGACACCTAAATGGCACGAAATGTCTTAAAATTAACAGAATGGGGCGGAAATTCTTAAAATAACCAAACTAGTGGGGCAAGCGTCTTAAAATCTCAAAAGCAATGGGGCTAGACATGAGGGAGAAAGGGGTCAAGAAAAGTCCCTCAAGTGGAAATCTCCCCTTAACAAATACGGTGACCTGCTTACTTTAAACATTTGTGTTTTTTTGTATTTGTCTATGTGAACGAAGAAGACAAAAGGCAATGCTGCCTGTAACAAGTGTCCCCCTTAGGTTGAAAAGGTGATAGAGAGCCAACATCAAGGTACGTTAGAGGTAATTTAGGTGTGTTGTATGCAAGTGTGGTGTGCTTGTTAAGTGTAGTGAAATGAATAGGAGGAGGTGTTTGTGAGAGTTAGCTGGATTACTCTCTGTGTAGGTGAGGCACAAATAGAAACAGTGGGGGAAGCCACACAAATAAAACATGATTTCCAGCAACTCCTTATCATATGCCTATGTGGCTTCCTAATGTTATAATGCAGCCTATAAACAGCAACTCTTTAGTCATTATTCCATAGCAGTTAACTAATATCATGCAATACTGCGATATATGCATGCACATTTGCTGCATTTGTATTTCTGATAATGTATGGTACTTCAGAATACATTTTTCTGTACTACAATATGCCATAGAGAATGAAGGGTGACAAGAAAGCATTGGCGTGGATTTTTTTTTTTAATTTTATTTATTTTGTATTTTATGTTATATTTGTTTAGGGTCGTTATCTCTTATTTGATTTAGTTCCTTTGTCATTTAGCAAGAAGCGTAAAGTGTATGGTTCCTGTATCTTAATAGCCTCTCTCTCTCTCTCTCTCTCTCTCTCTCTCTCTCTCTCTCTCTCTCTCTCTCTCTCTCTTTCTCTCTCTCTCTCTCTCTCTCTCTCTCTCTCTCTCTCTCTCTCTCTCTCTCTCTCTCTCTCTCTCTCTCTCTCTCTCTCTCTCTCATGAATCTAAGAATTTCTTCTTCAATCGAGTTGTCAAATTGTGGAATGGGCTTCCCCGAGACGTTATAGACTGCAGCACCGTTGATTCATTTAAACTCCGCCTAGACAAATATCTCGCATCAAACCCGCGACTGACTGCGTTTGTAAATTAATAACTTTATTTTATCCCCCCCTCAGTTACTAACCCATCTGTCCCCTACTAACTTCCTAATCCTGCCACGGACATTAGTTCTAGGGCAGTAGTTCCCTTTCCAATGTTCCCTTACCCACTCTAAACCACTGTTTGGACACTTGATCCTCAGTGTTTTGGAGGACAAGCAGCCTAGAAGGGTCACTAGATCTGTTGTTGCTTGATTTCCTTTGTACTCCTTCCTTTGTACTCTCTCTCTCTCTCTCTCTCTTATTTTTTTTATTTTTTTTTATACAGATCTTGAACATAAAAAAATCCTGCGTGTTTTCCTTAAATCTATTCCTCGCTCACCTGATACTATCGAGTACCCCGCCATCCGGATAGATCCTGATGTAGAGGTTGGGCAGGATGATGTTGTAAAAGAGGCCGTCCTTCTCGTTTTTTAAGAAGTTCGTTCCATTAGTTTGACGATCTTGAGACCTTTCACCCCATTTCTTTGTCAATATTGAGACCTTTTGTGCCATTCAGGTGTCGATTTTATCCTGGCGAGCGATAGCGAGCCTGCAATTTTAGAAGGAACCGGCCTCCGGCCGGGAATTTTTTCTACCGAATAATGTACAAATTTAGCTTGAAAGGGGTTCTAGGGGTGTTTTTTTTTTAAGCTTGATGGAGGCCTAGCGAGGAAACTAGACAAAATAATAAATACATGAAAAAAATCGACCGAGAAAAAAGAACCGTCCGGGGGGGAGGGGGGGGGGGGGGATTCACTTTTTGGTCCATTTGTTTTCCTCGCTCACCTGATGCTATAGAGTACCCCGCCATCCGGGTAGATCCGGATGTAGAGGTTGGGCAGGATGATGTTGTGGAAGTGGCCGTCCTTCTCGTTTTTGAAGAACAAATCCGGCATCCACACCATATCCACGTCCGTCAGGGTCAGGTACTGGATGCGGCCTGGTAATAACGAGTTTTGTAGTTGATCATTCTGGTACTGGATACTGCTGGTAGACATAGATCACAAAGTGGATTATGGGCAAGGTATTGGATGCGGCCTGCTAACAACGGGTTGCGTAGTTGATAATTGTGGTACTGGATACATTTGGTAGGTACAGATCAAATGGTTGGTTATGAGTAAGGTACTGGATAAACTAAAGGTATTATCATCAGTAAGATTGAATTTGGTATAAATGTAGGGTGATGAAATTGCAAATTTAAACATTTGTGACGGATATTAACTAAAATAGTTGTCAAGTATTGAAGGTGTCATGGTTGAGATGGATTAGGAACTTAAACGTTAGAGCAAGGTACTAGAAAAAGCCGAATATAATACAAAAATAAGATATACTGAGGGTTCAGGGGTAACTCAAGGTGAAGCTTCTGCAGGCTCAAACATTACCTCACGTTTCTGACATTTGTGCCTATGGAAATCCCAAAGATTGCATTCCAAGTGGTGAACATCGTATAATACTGGCATTCATATTTGTGTGCAATCTATGTGATGTTCAGGAGTTGCTTATTTTCCATGCGTCTAAGGTGAATTAATATGTTGGGTATTGCTCAATGTGTTCAACAAGTTATTTCACACAATGAATCTTCCAGGTTGATTGCAGTAATAAGCGGTAATATGGTATACAATAGACTAAATCAGTGCTATCTCTTAATCATTGTTCACGGTCTCCAGCTTATCATCATTTGTTGTACTAATTATGTATGCAGGCAATTGACCTTTGAATGAAAATGACCTCCCATACTGGAAAGGGCTTACATACAAAATTGGAGAGTGTGTCAAGAGTTTTAAGAGGAATGTTCACCTTGAAAAACTGGTATTGGTAATGAACAGGATTGATCATCTAGAGTTTGTGTAATACACACTCCCCGAATGACCTGTACAAGAGCAAAACGTATTGTTGGTGTATTGTTGGTGTATTGTTGGTATATTGTTGGTGTATTGTTGGTGTATTGTTGGTATATTGTTGGTATATTGTTGGTATATTGTTGGTATATTGTTGGTGTATTGTTGGTATATTGTTGGTATATTGTTGGTATATTGTTGGTGTATTGTTGGTGTATTGTTGGTGTATTGTTGGTATATTGTTGGTGTATTGTTGGTGTATTGTTGGTATATTGTTGGTATATTGTTGGTGTATTGTTGGTATATTGTTGGTGTATTGTTGGTATATTGTTGGTGTATTGTTGGTGTATTGTTGGTATATTGTTGGTGTATTGTTGGTGTATTGTTGGTGTATTGTTGGTATATTGTTGGTGTATTGTTGGTATATTGTTGGTGTATTGTTGGTATATTGTTGGTGTATTGTTGGTATATTGTTGGTATTGGTGTATTGGTGGTGTATTGTTGGTGTATTGGTGGTGTATTGGTGGTGTATTGATGGTGTATTGGTGTATTGTTGGTGTATTGGTGGTGTATTGGTGTATTGGTGGTGTATTGATGGTGTATTGGTGGTGTATTGGTGGTGTATTGTTGGTATATTGTTGGTGTATTGTTGGTATAATGTTGGTATAATGTTGGTATAATGTTGGTATAATGTTGGTATAATGTTGGTATAATGTTGGTATAATGTTGGTATAATGTTGGTATAATGTTGGTATATTGTTGGTGTATTGTTGGTATATTGTTGGTGTATTGTTGGTGTATTGTTGGTATATTGTCTGGTATATTGTTGGTGTTGTTATATTGTTGGTATATTGTTGGTGTATTGTTGGTGTATTGTTGGTGTATTGTTGGTATATTGTTGGTGTATTGTTGGTATATTGTTGGTATATTGTTGGTGTATTGTTGGTATATTGTTGGTGTATTGTTGGTATATTGTTGGTGTATTGTTGGTATATTGTTGGTGTATTGTTGGTATATTGTTGGTATATTGTTGGTGTATTGTTGGTGTATTGTTGTTGGTATTGTTGGTGTATATTGTTGGTGTATTGTTGGTATATTGTTGGTATATTGTTGGTGTATTGTTGGTATATTGTTGGTGTATTGTTGGTATATTGTTGGTGTATTGTTGGTATATTGTTGGTGTATTGTTGGTGTATTGTTGGTGTATTGTTGGTGTATTGTTGGTATATTGTTGGTGTATTGTTGGTATATTGTTCACCATCCATACTGCATCCTACATGACTGCACAGTGACATCCAGGGCATTTGGTGAAACGGGTCTGATTTAAGGGGAGATATCCACCTGAGGGATTTTTTTCTGGACTCCTTTCTCCCTCATGTTTACCCCCATTGTTTTTCTAATTTTAAGACGTTTGCCCCATTATTTTGACGATTTTCAGAACTTTCAACCCATTTATGTCAATTTAAAGACCTTTCGTGCCATTTAGGTGTCGATTTTATCCTGGCGAGCGATAGCGAGCCAGTAATTTAAGAGGAACCGGCTTTCAGCCGGGACATTTTTCTACCGAAAAATGTACAAATTTATCTTGAAAGGGGCTCAAGGGGGTGTAATCTTAAGCTTGAAGGATATCTAAGGACCAAACTAAAAACCTCCCCTTAACTTCCTGATTAGTTATTTCCATTGTGAGTGACTGTTCTGGCTTAGTGTACAAAGCTGGAGCATGACATGATGAGCTTATATCCTGAGCTTACCATGGGTGACTCAAAGGGAATATGTGTGTGTGAGAGATAGTTTGTATATGTGTGTGTGAGAGATAGTTTGTATATGTGTGTGTGAGAGATAGTTTGTATATGTGTGTGTGTGAGAGATAGTTTGTATATGTGTGTGTGAGAGATAGTTTGTATATGTGTGTGAGAGATAGTTTGTATATGTGTGTGTGAGAGATAGTTTGTATATGTGTGTGTGAGAGATAGTTTGTATATGTGTGTGAGAGATAGTTTGTATATGTGTGTGAGAGATAGTTTGTATATGTGTGTGTGAGAGATAGTTTGTATATGTGTGTGTGAGAGATAGTTTGTATATGTGTGTGTGAGAGATAGTTTGTATATGTGTGTGTGTAAGAGATAGTTTGTATATGTGTGTGTGAGAGATAGTTTGTATATGTGTGTGTGAGAGATAGTTTGTATATGTGTGTGTGAGAGATAGTTTGTATATGTGTGTGTGAGAGATAGTTTGTATATGTGTGTGTGAGAGATAGTTTGTATATGTGTGTGTGAGAGATAGTTTGTATATGTGTGTGTGAGAGATAGTTTGTATATGTGTGTGTGAGAGATAGTTTGTATATGTGTGTGTGAGAGATAGTTTGTATATGTGTGTGTGAGAGATAGTTTGTATATGTGTGTGTGAGATAGTTTGTATATGTGTGTGTGAGAGATAGTTGTATATGTGTGTGTGAGAGATAGTTTGTATATGTGTGTGTGAGAGATAGTTTGTATATGTGTGTGTGAGATAGTTTGTATATGTGTGTGAGAGATAGTTTGTATATGTGTGTGTGAGAGATAGTTTGTATATGTGTGTGTGAGAGATAGTTTGTATATGTGTGTGTGAGAGATAGTTTGTATATGTGTGTGTGAGAGATAGTTTGTATATGTGTGTGAGAGATAGTTTGTATATGTGTGTGTGAGAGATAGTTTGTATATGTGTGTGTGAGAGATAGTTTGTATATGTGTGTGTGAGAGATAGTTTGTATATGTGTGTGTGAGAGATAGTTTGTATATGTGTGTGAGAGATAGTTTGTATATGTGTGTGTGAGAGATAGTTTGTATATGTGTGTGTGTGAGAGATAGTTTGTATATGTGTGTGTGAGAGATAGTTTGTATATGTGTGTGTGAGAGATAGTTTGTATATGTGTGTGTGAGATAGTTTGTATATGTGTGTGTGAGAGATAGTTTGTATATGTGTGTGTGAGAGATAGTTTGTATATGTGTGTGTGAGAGATAGTTTGTATATGTGTGTGTGAGAGATAGTTTGTATGTGTGTGTGAGAGATAGTTTGTATATGTGTGTGTGAGAGATAGTTTGTATATGTGTGTGAGAGATAGTTTGTATGTGTGTGTGAGAGATAGTTTGTATATGTGTGTGTGAGAGATAGTTTGTATATGTGTGTGTGAGAGATAGTTTGTATATGTGTGTGTGAGAGACAGTTTGTATGTGTGTGTGAGAGATAGTTTGTATATGTGTGTGAGAGATAGTTTGTATATGTGTGTGTGAGAGATAGTTTGTATATGTGTGTGTGAGAGATAGTTTGTATATGTGTGTGTGAGAGATAGTTTGTATATATGTGTGTGAGAGATAGTTTGTATATGTGTGTGTGAGAGATAGTTTGTATGTGTTGTGTGAGAGAGATGTTTGTATATGTGTGTGTGAGAGATAGTTTGTATATGTGTGTGTGAGAGATAGTTTGTATATGTGTGTGTGAGAGATAGTTTGTATATGCGTGTGTGAGAGATAGTTTGTATATGCGTATATATTAGAGAGAGATGTTCGGTGGCGCTAATAAGTCATGTCTTGGCTGTCCTTACGTTTGGCTCGCTCTGTGCTGTAATAATGACTGTCAGATGTTGAGTAAGGTGGGTAAATGTAGGAATAGGTTTGTATAGCCCACTCGAAATGAATAAATCAAATTTAGATATTACTGAAACTAATTATGGATCAAAATATACTTGGTGCCGAGACATTACTTATTAGGCCGACTGTACTGTGATATACTGGCTACACAGCGAGGTGGTCAGGACTTAATTATAGTAGAGATAGCAAACCCGAAAGTAAGGGAAAGTGGAAAGAAAGGATAGCAAGGAAGAGAGAGAGAGATATTTGCATATATTTACATAAATATACTGGCCACACAGACTTCACGATCCTAGTGAAGTGATCAGGACTAAATTCTAGTAGACAGCAAACCCGAGAGAGAGAGAGAGAGAGAGAGAGAGAGAGAGAGAGAGAGAGAGAGAGAGAGAGAGAGAGAGAGAGAGAGAGAGTAAGTTAGAGTTATGAGCTAGAGAGATAACCTTACCTCCTATATTATCGAAGGTTAGTCGCTGATCTATCCACTGTTCTCTGAAGGTGATCTGGATACTGTATTCCTGTGGGGGGGGGTAGAAGCATGGGTGAGTTAGTTAGTTAGTTAAAATGGGACTCCAGAGGCTATCAACCCTTCTGGATTATTAAGCCAGCACACTGCAAGTCAAGATGCTGCATAGTGGTGTTAGTGGTGGTGGTGGTGATAGTATTGGTGATTGTGGTGGTGGTGATTGGGGTGGTGGTGGTGATTGTTGTTGGTGATGGTGGTGGTGATTGGGGTGGTGGTGGTGATTGTTGTTGGTGGTGGTGGTGGTGTTGGGGATTATGGTGGGGTTGGTGATAGTCTCATAATGCATCATAATCATCAAGGGGTTGAAAGTATACCCATAACATCAATTAACCCTTTCGGCTCCACAGATTCTTCGTAATCAGAAAAAAAGTCCAATGATAGCTAAATCTACATACACAAAAAGGCTATATAGAACTAAAAGAGTTAAATACGTTTTAAGCTCACATGTAAAATCTAACTCAAAATCTTATCATTCTTCTCACACAAAAACAAAAATATTAACCTCGAAAAATAATAATAACGAAAGTGAAGGAGATATGGAAATGGTCCTTAAAAATACAGGTAAACTAGGAACTTCACGTTATATATATATTCAGTATGGCTAACACAAAATACAAAATAAATATTAAAGAGATATGTCAATGCCACTAAAAATACAGGGATATAGGAGGAACTTTACATTTTATATATGGTAGTCAGATCTGTTGAATTGGATGGTATAAAAATGTTAGTTAAAATGTTATTAGTTTCGAAAAATGAAAAAAATATAAAAATAAAGACGATATGGAAATGGTCCTAACAATACAGGGAGAAAGGAGAAGGTTCACATTTTCTTTTGAGTTGAAGAGTTAACAAAAATGTTAGGTATATACAATTGTATTAGTGGTAAAAAAACAAAACAAAACAAAAATATATATATACTGTATATATACCGGTATATATATATATATATATATATATATATATATATATATATAGAAATGGTCCTAAAATACAGATAGAAAGGAGGTGTACATTTTCTATTAAGGTAAAGAGTCAAAAAATGTTAGGTAAAATTGTATTAGTTGCAAAAAATAAAAAATACAAAAAATGAAGACGATATGGAAATAGTCCTAAAAATCCAGGTAGACAGAGTAAGTTCACATTTTATATATATGGTAATCAGATCTACTGAGTTGAAAAGTTAAATATGTATAATTGAATTGTTGAATCACTGTGAGGAGGGAGGCGAGTAGAAGGGGGATTTTAGGCGGAAGTCCTAATTGGGTAGATGGAGAGAGAGTGAGAGTGAGTGTGTGTGTGTGTGTTAGAGAGTGTGTGTGTGAGAGAGTGAGTGTGTGTGTGTGTGTTTGAGAGAGTGTGTGTGTGTGTGTGAGAGAGAGAGAGAGAGAGAGAGAGAGACAAAATGTGTGTGTATGAGAGTGATAGTTAAAGAGAGGGGGAGAGAGGAGGGGGTATATATGGTGATATATATTATAAGAAAACAGTATATAGTAAAATATAGTGAAATATACTGATAGCCTATAAAATGTATAACAATTATAATCAATGCAACAACCCAGATAGACGAAATACCACTTAGCGATATATATACAGTATATATACTGTATATATAATAGCATTAAGTGGTATTTTGTCTATCTATGTTCCATTAATAATGAGTGTTCTAAAATTCTTATAGTAAATGGATACAATAGATAGACAGGTGGAAATACATCAATACAATACAAATAACTGCCTCTCTCTACTACTCACCATTTTTACATCTGATATCGTCTGAACGTTGCGAATCATAATGTTTATATGAACGATGGCAGGACCTGTTTTGGAGGAATAAAAGAGAAACCAATAATAACATGCTAAGGACATTGTGTAAACCAATAATAACATGCTAAGGACATTGTGTAAACCAGTCCACTTCAACGTGTTTTTCATCTATATAAAGTCTGGAATTGCAATACGTTTTTCATCTAATTACTCAAGAAAAACTAAATAAAATCTGGAATTGCATCAACTATCATTTATTTATGTACACAATATAATAGATATTTTCTTTAAGTGACATATTTTTCACTGGACTTGGAGTATTTAATTAAGATAATTACACTGATTTGTAGTTTTCTGAAAAGTTAGTATTAAATAAATATAGTTAATTTTAGAAAACATGCTGGTTCTAATTGTTGATTATACATTAACTCAAAAAACTTAAAATAATGTTTGGATACCTAGATTAAGTAGCATTTATGATAATAGTTAAAATGGTTTGGCTTAAGGGGAGGTTTCTAGTTTGGTTCCTACTCGTCCAGCAATCTTAAAATTCACCCCCTTGACCCCCTTTCAAGATAAATATGTACATTTTTCGGTAGAAAAATGTCCCGGCCGAAGGCCGATTACTCTTAAATTACAGGCTCGCTATCGCTCGCCAGGATAAAATCGACACCTAAATGGCACGAAAGGTCTTAAAATTGACAGAATGGGACGGAAATTCTTAAAAATCACCAAACTAATGGGGCAAACGTCTTAAAATCTCAAAAGCAATGGGGCTAGACATGAGGGAGAAAGGGGTCAAGAAAAAAGTCCCTCAAGTGGAAATCTCCCCTTAAGAGAGACATGATTGGATTAAATACATTTAATAATTTACACAATTTCCTTTTGCCAATAGCTTTTTATTGACTCCAGAAAACCTAAATAAAAAGTGTTGAAGTACTGTATATTTATATAAAGTGTTGAAGTACTGTATATTTATATAAAGTGTTTAAGTACTGTATATTTATATAAAGTGTTGAAGTACTGTATATTTATATAAAGTGTTGAAGTACTGTATATTTATATAAAGTGTTTAAGTACTGTATATTTATATAAAGTGTTTAAGTACTGTATATTTATATAAAGTGTTTAAGTACTGTATATTTATATAAAGTGTTTAAGTACTGTATATTTATATTAACATTAACGATATATTTAGAATATAATTAAAATGATGTATATATTTTTATCTATGTGAGAGCATATTCCATTGATTATGAAAACCAATATTAAATTATTCGTCTTGAGATAGTAAGCATGACGACTTGAAATTTAAATGATATTATGTTTAAATGAGAATGTTGTATGTTAGCTATGTTGTATGTTAGCTATGTTGTATGTTGGCTATGTTGTATGTTAGCTATGTTGTATGTTAGCTATGTTGTATGTTAGCTATGTTGTATGTTGGCTATGTTGTATGTTAGCTATGTTGTATGTTAGCTATGTTGTATGTTAGCTATGTTGTATGTTGGCTATGTTGTATGTTAGCTATGTTGTATGTTAGCTATGTTGTATGTTAGCTATGTATGTTGGCTATGTTGTATGTTAGCTATGTTGTATGTTAGCTATGTTGTATGTTAGCTATGTTGTATGTTAGCTATGTTGTATGTTAGCTATGTTGTATGTTAGCTATGTTGTATGTTAACTATGTTGTATGTTAGCTGCATAAACAATCATGAATTTGCCTTATAGAGTTATTTTAGAAATAGTCCTTATCATAATTTTAGAAACTGTTCTTAATACAATTAGGGCTATTAATTAAAACAATTAAATTATAAACATATAATAATATAAATATTATATTAAATACACATGCTATATTACAAAGGCTTTCCATTTCAATGTGGATTTCATGAACAAAATCCTCTAGAGAAACAGTAATGAAAAATACACAATATATTTAAAATATATCCCAATCCAGGTACGAAATTCATTCATTGACTCCAGAAAACCTGAATGTAGTCGCCAGCAGCTGAAACATATGGTATATCATTAATATATCATTATTGGATTATAAGTGTTAAGGGCAGGTTTTTAGGTTGTTCCCTAGACCTCTATCAAGCTAAAAACTACACCCCCTAGACCCCCTTTCAAGATAAATGTTTACATTTTTCGGTAGACAAATTTCCCGGCTTCCTCTTAAATTACAGGCTCGCTATCGCTCGCCAGGAAAAAATCGACATCTAAATTGCACGAACGGTCTTAAACTTGACAGAAATTGGGCGAAAGTTCTTAAGATCGCCTAACTTATCTTCAAATCTTAAAAGCATTGGGGCTAAACATGAGGGAGAAAGAGGTCCAGAAAAAAATCCCTCAAGTGGAAATCTCCCCTTAACCCGTTCAGTACCGGTGGCGTCTTTTCTATTTCATTTCAGCTACATTTAGACGCCTTTATGAAGCTTAGGTAGGATCTGTGGTAGCTGAAAGGATTAGATGAGATAATCTGACGCCATATAATTGCTAGAGGTCCATCCTAAGCTGAATAGAATCATCTAATAGTCGCCAGGTTATAACGGAAAGGACGTCACCGGTACTGAAGAGGTTAATCTTGATCATGTGTAGAGATTTACTTATACGAGGTCCTTCCTACGCTGAATAAAACGGCTGGTGGCATCTGGAATTATATTAAATGAAAATGGTGAGGTGTGGCATTAAATTTAACCTGGTAAATTCTAAGAGGGCCTTCCTAAGCTAATTATATATTTTTTTTTTCTGGCGGTAGCTGGTAACTAATTTCAGGAAGGTATTTGTTTTTTCTGGACCCCTTTCTCCCTCTTGCTTAGTCCCATTGTTTATGAGATTTTAAGACGTTTACCCCATTAGTTTGGCGATTTATAAAGCATTTCGCGGCATTTCTTTGTCAATATTAACAACTTTCGTGCCATTTAGGTGTCGATTTTTTCCTAGCGAGCGAGAGCGAGCCTGTAATTTAGTAGGAACCGGCCTTCGGTCGGGAGATTTTTCTTCCGACAAATTTACAAATTTATCTTGAGAGAGAGAGGCAGACAAGTACCATACGTCTCTCTCTCTCTCTCTCTCTCTCTCTCTCTCTCTCTCTCTCTCTCTCTCTCTCTCTCTCTCTCTCTCTCTCTCTCTTTGAAGTTCTCTTATTCTTATCGTCTCACAAATCCCCCTCTCTTTTTCCAGGCTTCCATTTTCTATGTGATTAAAAAATGGGACTAAGCTCTAAAGGGAAACTATGACGCAGGTGAAAAATCCGTGAAACCCTACATATGACTGTATTACACACACACACACACACACACACACTCACACACACACACACACACACACATAGATGTAGTCAAACACACCCCAAGGTAAAATAGAGAAGCGGGTGGATTTCATCAGGCCACAACCACCCGCCATAACCGGTTTTCTGTTGTACTTGTGGTAAACTGAGATACACACGAGATACACTCACACACACACGATACACGTACACACATTGCACATACATACACAGGCGCATTTTTCATACCAATATGCATTTATAAACACACACACACACACACACATAAACACGCACACACACACACATATTCACACTTTGAGAGAGAGAGAGAGAGACAGACGCAGGTTAATTGTTGCGTTACCTGAGATCCCTAATTGGCCTCATACGGGATTATTACAGGTATAAAGGTGATTAGCAAGCCCTCTCTGGTGCTTTGCTACCCTTTTATTTATCTCAGTCAGTAATAAGGGAGAGGTGTTCTAGGAGGGGGAATATAGGTGAATGAGAGAGATGGGATAGTTAACGATAATAATTGGTCTCACACACACACACACACACACACACACACACACACACACACACATATATATATATTGTTTATCTATCTATCTTTCTCACTCAGTCTCACTCTCTCTCCCCCTCTCTCTCTCACTCTCACTCTCTCTCTCTCTCTCCCCCTCTCTCTCTCTCTCTCTCTCTCTCTCTCTTCCCTCATTGATTTTTACCATCGTTCACTATTTGAAGTGTCTTAAGTTACTTCAAAGACATTTTCAGGTCTTGAATCACTACACTTTATCAGGACATTTGTTAATCTGCGGGGCTGTCGTAGTCACACCTTTATATTAGAACCTGTACCTGTGCCGTGTTTGTCCATGGTATAAAACAATCCATTATTCACTCCCATTATTACGCATCTTTACCTGTGACCCACCTGTATCATTAGCACCTGTGGGTCTGATACAACTGTCAGCACCTATTCCTCTTAATAATAAGACAAAAGACCTCGATTCACTTTTCATTATCTATCAAAACAAGAGTACAATTAATCACCCTCATTATCACAAAGCTTTATCTGTGACCCACCTGTGTCATTAGCACCTGTGGGTCTGATGCGCTTGACGTATCAACACCTGTACACTCGCGCTAATAAGTCATGTCACGGCACTAAGTATGTTTTGATCAATAATCGGTATCAGCAATATCTAAGCTTAATTTGTTCATATCGAGTGAAATATACAAAACAATTCCTACCCTTACCCACCCTATTCAACATCTGACAGACATTAATACAGCACAGATCAAGCCAAACGTAATGACAGCTGGGCCATGACTTATTAGCGCCACCGTACCTACAGTATATATGGCTCATCCATAATAACACCATAGTACATATTCTTTTCCGTTGAGGTCGTGATTAGGCAGTGTTGCACCCACCTCCTCAAACCCCCCCCCCCCCCCCCACACACACACAATTATTGTCCTCTCTCCCTCCCTGCCCACCCCGAACCAACTTCCAGAAGCACATCCATACTCATATCTCTCGCCAATCCATCCACTCACTCACAGACAACACGCAGCTGCATGCACGACCTCCCGAAATCCATCCTTCCGAATCCTCCCTCCCTCGCGAGGACAGAGTCCACCTGGCCAGGCTGAGATGCGGACACCATCCAGCTCTCCTGAGCTATCAGAAGAGACTGGATGACTCCGTTGTCGACGCCTGCCCGGGATGTAACACAGCACCCCATACCATTAAACACATCATAGAAGACTGCATTTCACACAACCACTTACGCCAACAACACAACCTACACTCAATGAGAGGTCTGTGGGAAAGCCCGATCGTGGCCATGGCCTTCCTCAGGGACTCGGGGCTGTTCGGCCAGGCAGCTTAGGGAACAACAACAACAACAACAACAACAACAACCCCCTCTCTCACTCCACCTCCTACCAATTATATGAGGTGGAGGGAGGGAAGGGTGTGGGTGTAGCGCTGCCAAATCACGATCCCAACGGAATAGAATATGTGCGGCAAACTACATGACAATCAATTAATCACCCTCATTATTACCCATGTTTACCTGTGACCCACCTGTATCATTAGCACCTGCGGGTCTGATGCGCTTGTCATAGTTACACCGTTATATTAGAACCTGTACTTATTACCTGTTCGTCCATACATAACCCCATAATACAAAGCAAAGGTACAATTAATCCCTGTCATTATTACCCATCTTTACCTGTGACCCACCTGTATCATTAGCACCTGCGGGTCTGATACGCTTGTCATAGTTACACCGTTATATTAGAACCTGTACTTATTACCTGTTCGTCCATAAATAACCCCATAATACAAAGCAAAGGTACAATTAATTACTGTTATTATTACCCATCTTTACCTGTGACCCACCTGTATCATTAGCACCTGCGGGTCTGATGCGCTTGTCGTAGTTTCCCGGACCAATTATCTCATCAATGATCTGCTTCTCCCGTTGTCGGAAATTGGATTGGGAATGATCGTTGTGAGGGGAGGCAGAGAAGGTTGTTACCATCCAGGCAGGCAGAAGGAGCCTGGTTAGAAAAGGGAAGAAGAAATAACCCATGTGGAAGCTGGATCGACGCTGAGGTGGAGAGCGCTATAGTATGTTCGCTTTAAGGGAGCCCACATCGCTTTTTTTATCTTTCTCTCCCTCTCTCTTTGGCTTGTATACATTCGGCCCCATTCAGCCTACTGTTTTAAGACGTTTATCCCCATCCAGGTGTCGATTTCTTCCTGGCGAGCTATAGCGAGCCAGCATTGTATGGAGAAATCCGGCTTCGCCGGAGAAATTTTTCTTTCGAAAAACGTATAAATTTAGCTTGCTGTAAAATAAAATATATATATATACTGGCTCGCTACCGCTCGCCAAGAAAATAGTGACACCTGAATGGGGGTTAACGTCTTAAAACAGTAGGCTGAATGGGGCCGAATGGATACAAGCCAAAGAGAGAGGGAGAGAAAGAGAAAAAAAGCGAGGTGGGCTCCCTTCATAAATATCAGCCTTATAATATAATACTTATGAATGTCTACTGTCTGTTGTACCTAATGATCTATTAGGTTATGTTTCTCTAGCAACTAAAAGATTGAAAGGAAGGCGTCGATCAACAAAACTTCTGTGTATTCAAACTGCCTGTTAGTTAAAACCAAATTGTAACAGGCAAAAGAATCCAGGACGAAGGCATCTACAAGTCAAATGTCTCTGGTCTCGATATACTCCAATACCATCGTTTACTACATCATGAAGTCAATAGTCTAAAGAAAGAAGAACCACAAATTCTCGAGATGGTCTAACAACTGTTTAATGTTGATCAAAGTTGCCTAATAGTTTCTAGCAAATCCCAGCAGCCAATATAGGTAAAAGAAATCGGCACAAGAAAACTCCAAATTGCCTAATGTCTATTAACCCAAAAGTTCGTTAGTTGTCTTACTCTAGCAGCCAATAGAATCCAAGAAAAGGGCATCCACAACGCTCGAAATTATCTCATCTCAAAGTACTCGAATAAACACCTAATTTTCCACAATGGTCTCAATTTTACCATACCAGGAAGCCAATGGGTCAAAGAAAAAGGCACCAGCATCACTCGAAATCTTGTCTAATCTCTGTTTACCCCAGTGTCTCTCAAAATACGATAATAATAGAGGTAATAATAAATGCTAAGCACAGGCCACTCTCGCTAGCTCTGAGACGGTCTGTTTACGTGCAGTAGTTCGTGGGTTACTCACCAGAGGCATGAGAGTAGGGCGAAGGCGACCAATAGGAAGCTTCGGGACCCCAGCCTCAACCCCGTGCTGAAGCCTTCAATACCAATCATCCTGGAAAGAGAAGAGAAAGTTACATTATTAGATAGATAGATGGATATATAGAAAGATACATAACTAGAGCAATACCTAGATGAATTAACTGGATGAATAGATGACTAGCTGAGAGGAAGATGAACACGATTGATAAGGTTCCTCAGGACATTAGCCTCTTAATTGTTAGTCTTTCGATAAACATGATCCTAGAAAGATATAAAAGAAATACGTGTTAGATATAGATAGATAGGCAGGTAAATAGTCAGTAGATAGATAGACGGAGAGGGTTATTTAGAACAGGGGAAAGTGACTAATATGAGTGTTCGATACTCATGATCCTAGAAAGAGGGATGAGAGGAAGCGTTTGTTAATAATTAGAGTGATAGATTATCGATATATAGACAGGAAAGAGAAGAGGACCAAAAATTAAGCCCTTGTGTACCGGCGACGTCTCTTTAATTTTATTCTTGCTATTATTAGACGATTTCATTCAGTTAAGGGGAGGTTTTTAGTTTGTTTTCTACTCCTCCAGCAATCTTAAAATTTCGCCCCCTTGACCCTCTTTCAAGATAAATTTGTACATTTTTCAGTAGAAAAATGTCCCGGCTGAAAGCCGGTTCCTCTTAGATTACAGGCTCGCTATCGCTCGCCAGGATAAAATCGACACCTAAATGGCACGAAAGGTCTTAAAATTGACAGAAATAGGTAGAAAGTTCTTAAAATCGTGAAATAATGGGGCGAACGTCTTAAAATTAGAAAAGCAATGGAGCTAAACATGAGGGAGAAAGGAGTCAAGAAAAAAATCCCTCAAGTGGAAATCTCCCCTTAAACAAGGGCCTCCAGCAATTAACAGGCTTCGAACTATCTCACTTAACCCTTTTTACTACCACAGATCCTTCCTTCTTAAACTGCACAAAATCGTCTAAATATAGCTAGAATAAAAATAAAAAAGACGTCTCCGGTACAGAAGGGGTTAAGCCCAGGTAGGTACAGTAAGTAAAGTTACTGACTGGTTCTCTGATTGGCTGCATATCTAACTGACTGAAATACTGACTGCCTAAACGACTACTGATTGACTGTTTGACTGGCTGCATATCCCCGACTGACTGAATTACTAACTGTCTATATGAGTAACTGACTGGCTGAAATACTAACTACCTACCTGTAAATGACCAACTGACCAGCTCTCTGACTGGCTGCATATCCGACTGACTGACTAACTAACTGCCTAACTGAATCCTTCTAACTGACTGCCTATCTGTCTGACTGAATTACTAACTGACCGACTCTTTAACTGGCTGCATATCCGACTGACTGAATTAATTACCAACTGTCTAAATAACTAGCTGACCGGCTCTCTGACTGTCTGCATATCCGACTAACTGCCTTACTGACTGCCTAAAGGACTAACTGACCAGCTCTGTGCCTGGCTGCATATCCCCGACTGACTGTAAGCTTAGTGTTGTCCTGGGAATAAGGCTTATGAGAGAGAGAGAGAGAGAGAGAAAGATTTTAATACGGAGATTGGGAATATGGTTAATGAGAGAGAGAGAGAGGATGATGATGATGATGTTTTATGGTTAGATCACTGAAGACAAGGAGGAAAGCCAAATTAATGTTATGTATTATTATACATATATTTGAGTTACGTTAGCGTTAATTTTTAATATTAATCGATATAGATTAGTTTAATAATCGGAGTATAGTTGTGTAATCAGGAGGATATGGCAATCTATCACAATCTACAGTAGTATAATAATGTATCTATATAATCTATCTATATAATCTATATATAATGTATCTATATAATCTATCTATATAATCTATCTATATAATGTATCTATATAATCATCTATAAATATCTATATAATCATCTATAAATATCTATATAATCATCTATAAATATCTATATATAATGTATCTATATAATCTATCTATATAATCTATCTATATAATGTATCTATATAATCTATCTATATAATCTATCTATATAATCTATATATATCATCTATATATCATCTATCTATATCTATATAATCTATCTATATAATCTATCTATATAATGTATCTATATAATCTATCTATATAATCTATCTATATAATCTATCTATATAATCTATCTATATAATCTATCCCTACACTACCATCGCTTTCAACATTGGATTCAGCATCACAATCATCAAATAATTATCTAATCATTTATATACAGTTGTCCACGCTAGGTCTGTTCCTCTCCGTCATCTTATACATGGCATTAACATGATTGAATTAAGAGTGTAGTTCTTGTGCAGTGATTAAGGGGACATGGGCCGGTTTTCTAGACCACTTTCTCCCTCATGTTTAGCCCCATTAGTTTTCAGATGTTAAGATGTTTGCCCCATTAGAAAGTCGATTTTAAGACCTTTCGCCCCATTTCTTCGTCAATATTTAGACCTTTCGTGCTATTTAGGTGTCGCTTTTTTTCCCTGGCGAACGATAGTGAGCCTGTAATGTTGGAAGAACCGGCCTTCGGCCGGGAAATTTTTCTACCGAAAAATTTACAAATTAATCTAGAAGGGGGATCTAATGGATGTGTGTGTGTGTTTTTTTTTTTTTTTTTTTTTTTTTTTTTTTTTTATGGAGGTCTAGGGAGGAAACTAGAAAAATAATGAATACATGCAAAAATCGCCCCAAAAGTTAACCATCTCCCCTTAACTCCTCTGATTAGTCCACTGGTAAATAAAAGATACCGCACTCGCAATTCAGTCATACTATTTTCTGTTCATTTATTTTCATATATGCCCCATGAATATCCATTGCTCTCACTTAAGGGGAGGTATTTAGTTTGTTCCCTAGACCTCCATCAAGCTTAAAATTACACCCCCTTGAGTCCCTTTCAAGATAAATTTGTACATTTTTCGGTAGAAAAATGTCCTGGCCGAAGGCCGGTTCCTCTTGAATTACAGGCTCGCTATCGCTCGCCAGGATAAAATCGACACCTGAATTGCACGAAAGGTCTTAATATGGGGTGAAAGTTCTTAAAATCGCGAAACTAATGGGGCAAACGTTTTATAATATCAAAAGCAATGGGGTTAAACATGAGGGAGAAAGGAGTCAAGAAAAAAATCCCTCAAGTGGAGATCTCCCCTTAAGCATTAGGCTATACATGGTGCAGTTGAGCATAGCACATGATTAACCATTGGGCTATACATGGTGCAGTTGAGCATAGTACATGATTAACCATTGGGCTATACATGGTGCAGTTGAGCATAGCACATGATTAACCATTGGGCTATACATGGTGCAGTTGAGCATAGCACATGATTAACCATTGGGCTATACATGGTGCAGTTGAGCATAGCACATGATTAACCATTGGGCTATACATGGTGCAGTTGAGCATAGCACATGATTAGATTAATATCCAGTATTATATAAATGGACATTAATCGTGGTCATGTGCTGTACTTATAACTGTCTCGATGGTGTAATGGTTAGAGTGTTTAAAATATGCGTATGGTAACCCAGGTTCGAATCCCGGTGCATCCCATGCTTGCATTAATTTCATTGGGAGGTGTTTGGTGTTGGAGTGAAGTTACTAAAATAGATAAGATCACGAGGAGGAACAGAACTTATGGAGCTGACTGTACATTTATACCAACCTCATAATATTAAACATGGCAATTACCATAACCTCATAATAATGCTCATACCAAACATAACCTTTATCATCAGGCCCAAACTCTATCATTATATACACTCCAAATATACACACTGGCTTTTAAGGGGGAGGTACTCGCTTTTTCTGAACCCCCTTCTCCCTCACGTTTAGCATATTACTTTTGAGATGTTATGACGTTTGTTCCGTTAGCTTGGCGATTTTTATACCTTTCGCCTCATTTCTTTGTCAACATTTAGAGCTTTCGTGCCATATAGGTGTCAATTTTTTCCTGGCGAGCGAAAGCGAGCCTGTAGTTTTAGAAGGAAGCGGCCTTCGGCCGGGACATTTTTCTACCGAAAAATGTACAAACTTACCTTGAAAGGTGGTCTAGGGGTGTAATATTAAGCTTGATGGAGGGGTAGGGAACAAAATATAAACCTCCCTTTAACCCTCTCCGACATATGACGCGATTTTGAGCCTATTGGGATACTTTAAAGCCTTTGTTACCATCAGGGGTATTTAGAAACCTTTAGTTTAGTTACTTCAACCTCTGCAGTTGTCTTTGAGTTAGCTGTGGGCAGAAAACTAATTGTGGAGAGTTAATTATAAGAGTGAGAGAACTCTATTTCTTATTGCTAATCTGGCAACCTCTGCGTCATAAATGCGTGAAAGGGTTAATTAAACATAGCCATTACCATAACTTCAAATGCTAATACCAAGCATAACAATTCTCATCAGTCCCAATCTCTATCATGACACTCCTAATATATCCACTGGCTTTTCGGGTTATATTTGTAGCTTCATTTCCATTTCCAATTACATCCCATTAGGCATTGATTAGCATGGTAAGAGCCCGTTAATGTGTTTTTATAATCAACTCCACAAAAAGGTTTAATTACGAAGTGAGTTTTATCTTATTTATAAAAGAATTGCGTCGAGTATTTGCCAATTCATTTTTATATGAGAGTGTGTATGCTTGATTATATGTATCTTTGTAATTAAGTTATTTATCATTATGTAATAATACTGTCTTGATAGCGTAATGCATAGTGCGCGGAATTTCGATGTGAGTATCCTAGGTTCGAATCCTCGGAGTGCCACATGTATTTGTTGATTTCATTAATTAAGTTTTGATGTGAAGTTGGTTGGTGTAAAAAAAAAAAAAAAAAAAAAAAAAAAAAGTGTATGCTTGATTAGCCTATCTTATCTTTGTAATTATTTTTTTTTTTTTTTTTTTTTTTTTTTTTTTTTTTTTTAATCTATCATGTCATATTCCTCTATGTTCTACTTATAATTAACCCCTTCAGCACCATGACGTAATTGTATTCCTATTGTGGTTACCATTAGACGATTGTATTTAGCTTATAATCTACCTTTAGGGCTCACAAGGGTAAATACGATCTGAATACACTATCTGAATGACGCAGGTCTGTCTTAAGGGTACATGGGCCGTTTTTCTGATCCCCTTTCTTCCTCATGCTTAGCCCTATTAGTTTTCAGATGTTAAGATGTTTGCCCCATTAGTTAGTCGAATTTAAGAACTTTCGCCCCATTTCGTCGTCAATATTTAGACCTTTCGTGCTATTTAGGTGTCGTTTTTTTTCCCTGGCGAACGATAGTGAGCCTGTAATGTTGGAAGAACCGGGATTCGGCCGGGAAATGTTTCTACCGAAAAATTTACAAAATAATCTAGAAGGGGGATCTAATGCATGTTTTTTTTAATTTGATGGAGGTCTAGGGAGGAAACTAGAAAGATAATGAATACATGCAAAAATAATGAATACATGCAAAAATCGCCCAAACAGTGAACCACAAAATCGTCCAACGTTAGCTAGAATCAGGACAAAAGGGCGTCATCGTGCTGAAGGGGTTAAGGGGAGGTATTTAGTTTGTTCCCTAGACCTCCATCAAGCTTAAAATTACACCCCCTTGAGTCCCTTTCAAGATAAATTTGTACATTTTTCGGTAGAAAAATGTCCTGGCCGAAGGCCGATTCCTCTTAAATTGCAGGCTCGAAATCGCTCGCCAGGATAAAATTGACACCTGAATTGCACGAAAGGTCTTAATATGGGGTGAAAGTTCTTAAAATCGCTAAACTAATGGGGCAAACGTTTTATAATATCAAAAGCAATGGGGCTAAACATGAGGGAGAAAGGGGTCAAGAAAAAAAATCCCTCAAGTGGAGATCTCCCGTTTAACATAGATTCATTAGTAGGATATATGGCAATTTACCGAGACATTTAGTAGGATATTATTATGGCAATTTACCGTCAGCTGAAATATAATCCTATACATACAAACTTGCATACATACATTTTATTCAGTAGGTACAGTCGGGCTAATAAGTGATGTCTCGGCACCAATTATGTTTCGATCAATAATTGGTATCTGCCATATTGACACACGATTTCTTCTTTTTGAGTGAGATATACCAACATGTTCCCTACACTTACCCACCCTATTCAACATCTGACACATTAAGGGGAGATCTCCACTTGAGGGATTTTTTTGCTTGACCCCTTTCTCCCTCATGTTTAGCCCCATTGCTTTTTATATTATAAAACGTTTGCCCCATTAGTTTAGCGATTTTAAGAACTTTCACCCCATATTAAGACCTTTCGTGCAATTCAGGTGTCGATTTTATCCTGGCGAGCGTTAGCGAGCCTATAATTTAAGAGGAACCGGCCTTTGGCCGGGACATTTTTCTACCGAAAAATGTACAAATTTATCTTGAAAGGGAATCAAGGGGATGTAATTTTAAGCTTGATGGAGGTCTAGGGAACAAACTAAATACCTCCCCTTAATACAGCACAGAACGAGCCAAACGTAATGCCAGCTGAGACATGACTTATTAGCGCCACTGTACATGCATTAATACATACATGAAAATATACAAGCATTAATTCATGTAGGCTATCCCCTCGCAACGTTATCCTCTCTGGTCATTACGTAGATTACTTACATTAATCCCTTTCTTATATTCTCTCTCTCTCTCTCTCTCTCTCTCTCTCTCTCTCTCTCTCTCTCTCTCTCTCTCTCTCTCTCTCTCTCTCTCTCTCTCTCTCTCTCTCTCTCTCTCTCTCTCTCTCATGTAGTTCCTATTACTCAGTTTATTCACCTCCTTTTCTCTTCTTACTCTCTCTCTCTCTCTTTCACACCCTCTCTCTCTTTGACCAACCCACTCACAGCACCCCAGGTCAAGGTGAGAGAGATAAGCAACATAGCCGGGAGACACACTCGCTTTATACCATTGCATTGGTGCAGTAAAAATATATATAATTATGAAAATAGCGCGAAAGCGAAGCAATATGGAGTAATAACTTTAGCACTTTATCAGATTATGTAAAAGATTGTGTGTAAATGCATTGCGTTTATAGCAGAATTAAAGAAACCCTTGATATTATAATTAATTTCAGTAAAACTTAACAGAAATATATGAACACAGTTGAGTTTTATTATTCTCCGTGATATTGTGTGAAATTAGTATGGTTGAGTTATTAGTGTAGTTATTATTAAGTTGTATATTCCTAATTCGAAGAGAAACACTCTTCACACAATTACATGTAGTAAGTGAAACAAATAGAAATAAAAGTGTATATTGTTAATAGTTATAAGTTTCAAGGTTAAAAAAGGGTTATTGAAAGTGTCCATAATAAATGATCAGTATAGTTTTCGTGTCGAGCGATAGCGAGCCTGCAATTTAGGAGAAACTTACCTATTATTCTACCCAAAAATATACAAACTTATCTCGAAGGAGATTTTTTTTGTTTCTTTTTGTACTCGACTTCATCAGAATACAGTGATGATTTCTACATCAAAATGAAGTCCGAAAGGTTGATAGAATGAATAAAAACACCAGTAATGTGCTCCTCCTCAGATGGTATTTTAATCGAGGACACATTTTGCATCTATAGCCTATTCTGGCTATTATTGGGCGATTTGGTTCAGATAATAGGAGGAGTATTTGGAAGTCAGGGATATAATATAGATAGTCTTAACCCTTTTCACTCCCACAGATGCTTCCTAAGCTGTATATAATCGTCAATGAGAGAGAGAGAGAGAGAGAGGAGGGGGGGGGGGGGGGGAGAGAGAGAGAGTGAGCAAAATAACTGTCTTGATGGTGTAATGGTTAGAGTGTATACAAATATGTGTGGGGTAACCCAGGTTCGAATCCCGGTGGATCACATGATTTCATTAATATAATTGGAGGTGTTTGGTGTTGGAGTCAAATTAATACAATGAGATTATATTGTGTATTGACTTATATTATATTGTGTATTGACTTATATTATTTACTTTGACTTGCAGATTAAGCTGGAAGACGACCACATCCCAAAGAGTTTAAAGGAGTTGGACGGCTTTTAAACGGTAAATAGAATATTATAAATTATTATTATTATTATTATTATTTTTATTATTATATAAACATTTAATATGCAATGATTATTGTTGTTATTATTATCAATATCATAGCATTGATAATGTTATGTTTATTGTCGCTATTACAATCAATGTTATCATAATATAGCCTATGCATGATTTGTTAGTGTTCATCCTCCTAGTTCGTTCTTTACATAAACGTATATTTAGTTTATCCTTCCTAGCTGGGTTTAAATGGTTTTATTATATTATATTTCTGTATTATATTTTATGATAATTTTAGGGAATAGGCTCGCAGCCTTATTATACATAATTTATTAGGGACAATGTAGGTTTATGGAATCCTTATACTATCTATCTATCTATTGCCTGACGCCGTGATCCCCGAAGGGGTGGCCACGAACGAACCGCCCCCATGCACCTCTGTCCCCAGTCAGTCGACGCCCCTCCCCCCAACCAGCACCGCCTTCGTTCATGTAGTTCCTCACTCCATCCTTCCACCTCATATTCGGTCTACCTCTCCCCCTCTGTCCCTCCACCTCGCTCTCGTACACCCTCTTAGTCATTCTCTCGCTTTCCATACGTTCCATATGGCCGAACCATCTCAAGTTGTTCCTTTTCACACTTTCCAGCACATCTACCTCCACACCACACCTCCTTCTTACTTCCTCATTAGTCTGTCTATCCCTCCATGTAACTCCGCACGCACTCCTTAAGTAATTCATTTCCACTGCTCTCACTCTTGGTCTGAGTCTCTCAACCAACGTCCATGCTTCGCTTCCGTAAGTCAGTGTCGGGATTACCACACTGTCATGCAAGGACTTCTTCACTTCCATACTGACCACCCTATTTCTTGTTACTGCTTTTAGCGTTCCTACAACCCTCTTCCCCTGTTGTACCCTCTCCCGCACCTCTTCATCCATAGTCCCATCTTTACTCAACACACTGCCCAGATACTTAAAAGAGTTGACGATCTCCATAGCCTGACCGTTCAGCTTCACCTCACACTCTGTGACTTCACCCCTTTCGAAGACCATAACCTTGCTCTTCCCCGTATTTACCTTCAAATTCCGTTTTTCGCACACTGTTCCAAACTCATTTACCAGACCCTGCAACTCCCATTCATTATCACTCATCAGAACTGTATCATCCGCAAACAGCAGTATAGGTAGCTTCCACTCAATTCCCTCCCTTTTCAGCGATACACCAATATCCACTGCTCTTGATAGTATTTCTTTCATAACTCCATCCATATATACAGTAAACAACCACGGGGACATCACACACCCCTGTTTCAAACCAACATTCAGGTCAAAGAACTCGCTCTGCTCACTCTCCACACGTACTGCCGCCTTTGCACCCTCATACATGCTCTTCACTGCTTTCAGCAACTTGCCCTCTACTCCGTATATTCTAAGTACTTTCCACAAACCTTCTCTATCCACTCTGTCATAGGCCTTCTCCAAGTCCATAAAGGCAACATACACCTTTTGTTTCTTCTCCAAATACTTCTCCACAACACAATTCAGGGTAAAAATCTGATCTACACATCCTCTTCCCTTCCTAAAACCTCCCTGCTCGTCGCCTATCCATTTCTCCGTTCTCACTCTCACTCTCTCAATCACTACCCTACTGTATACCTTCCCTACTACGCTTAGAAGACATATTCCTCGGTGGTTACCACACACTCCTCTTTCCCCTTTGCCCTTATATAGGGGGACTATTATGCCAGTCTTCCAGTCATCGGGTGCACTCCCCTTCTCCCATGCTAGTTTGCACATTTTCCATACCCATTCTATCACTATCTCACCACCATACCTCAACATTTCCCCACACACTCCATCTGTTGCTGGTGCTTTCCCCAACTTCACTCTTTTCATGGCTTCCCACACTTCTGACCTCCTGATCCCCACCTCCTCCTCCACTACTTCTCTTCTTCTCCCTCCCTTATACTGTACTCATGTATAATCCACTGTGGGAGAATAATTTTGATCACATTAATAATACCCGATATTAATAGAAAAAACGCCCATTATCAATCTCAGAGATCTTTCGGACATCCTCACAGTTTACAAACGCCTTCTGTATGCAGTATAATCGATATTTACCCCCTGCTGGCAATATAAATGACTTTCAATCATTCATGGGGGGAGGGGGGGCAAAGCCCCCCTCAACCCATCGTGTATACCACATCGGAATTATAACCAAGACCATGAAATCATTCATTTCTCAAAAGCTGGAGGAAAACACATGAAAAATAAGGGTGCGAGCCTATTCCCTATAATTACCGGCTAAGGTTACACCAATTATATCCTTTGAACCTTTAACCCCAAATTCTGAAGCATCTGGTAGTCTCGTTTGGTTTCGATACTGCTTCATATGGGTGCGTCGCCATAATTATATATCCTTTTGATTTTACACTCTAGTATACAGTATATAATATATCTTGTAAATTGAGAAGCTATCGACAAGGGACTGGAGTTCTCGAAAGGGGGCTCCAGTTCTGACGCTATTCTTGACTTGCAGTGTGCTGGCTTAACCCCCTCCAACTCATATGACGCGATCGCGTCATATGGCGGTTCCGTCCAAATACTCATATGACGCGATCGCATCATATGAACTTATCTTAATATCTCAATAATAAGTTATATGACGCTCTAGCGTCATTTTGGCCTCAGTAAGTTAGGTAAGTTAGATCAGAATCTGTCGATTGATGGCAACCACAAATTTCTCCGACTCCTAACGGTCCCTCAGTGTGATTTTGACTGTTGTGGGGAAAATACCGGGCGGTCCGCCTCCTCGTCAGTAAGTTAACTATTCCTGCCTGAAGGGGTTAATAATCCAGACGGGTTGATAGCCTCTGAAGTCCTAATTTATCTAACTAACTAAGAAGCTATCTCCAGTTGAATCGATTCTTCTAATTGATTTTCATTGATTTTAATTTCAGTTCGGGAATGCTTCGAAAAATTAAGGTTATGATATTATGTGCTAGACTCAGGGTAGTCGTTTGTGAGTTAAAGAAGTTAATGTTCAAGAGTTTTGGCCTACTTATTTCGAGCAAGGTATAATGGTTTGCTGTCTTATTGCCGTTACAACAATCTGTGTTCTTCAGAGCTCTCTCAGTGCATACCCCCTCCCTTGCAGCGAGTGCGAGACACCCGCCTTTCAACACAGTCCCACTCCTATTCTGTCCAACTCTTCAATCCGAGTCTTTCTTCTACGCAACAAGTGAACTTTGGAACTCTTCCTCAATCAATTCGTCCTTCATCCTATGACTTAGACTGCTTTAAACTTAGTGTGTCCAGGCATTTTGACCCCAACGTCCCTTGAATTAGGCTCTCTGTCACTCGTTACAGACAGTCTCCCTTTTGTCTCCTTCATACACATAGAAAAGAAATGAGAGGTATAATACAAATAAGAAACCGTAATATTGAATAAGGGTTTCGAACATCGTATTCTACGATGTTTTACTGTATATATTACGGATATATTATACAGTGTATCTAAATTTAGTTAGTTAAAATAGGACTTCAGAGGCTATCAACCCTTCAGGATTATTAAGCCAGCACACTGAAAAATCAAGACTAGCATCAGGACTGGAGAATCTGTTCGAGAACTACAGTGCTTAGCTATCGTAAGACCATTATATGTAGCTTAAGGGGAGATTTCCACTTGAGGAATTTTTTTCTTGACTCCTTTCTCCCTCATGTCCTAACCCCCATTGTTTTTCTAATTTTAAGACGTTTGCCCCATTATTTTGACGATTTAAAGAACTTTCAACCCATTTCTGTCAAATTTAAGACCTTTCGTGCCATTTAGGTGTCGATTTTATCCTGGCGAGCGATAGCGAGCCTGTAATTTAAGAGGAACCGGCTTTCAGTCGGGACATATTTCTACCGAAAAATGTACAAATTTATCTTGAAAGGGGCTCAAGGGGGTGTAATCTTAAGCTTGAAGGATATCTATGGACCAAACTAAAAACCTCCCCTTAAGATGAACCTCTGCGAATTATTAGTATGCGCGCATATATACAGTATATATACAGTATATATACAGTATATATATACAGTATATATACAGCATATATACAGTATATGCTTGAGTTTGAGTGAGATATAAATAGATAGTCACATTGATAAATAGACCAATAGATAGAAAGATAGATATACAGATAGATAGACTATGTATGCAAGTAGGAGAGTCTAAAATGTCTCCCTATACAGAACACTCACTGCAGATATGGAGTTCTTTATGCTGAGAGAAAGGTGACAGTCGCAGTGCCCAAACCCAGAGAGAGAGAGAGAGAGAGAGAGAGAGAGAGAGTGTTTTTTATGTGTTGCCATACATATTCCACTACCTCACATCATGTTTCCTGAGGATAGCACAACCCACTGTGGAGTCCAAGCATAAATACAAAACGCTTAAATCGACATAATTACATATTTTAAAAGTTACGCCACACGCTGCGCTTGTATGATTGTCTTTAGAAGCACACATTATTGCCACTTTAAGGGGAGACTGGCCGTTTGTTTGGTCTATTAATTCATGTATTCATATATGTTTTTAGTTTCCTCCCTAGACCTCTATCAAGCTTAGAAAAACACCCCCTAGAACCTCCTTCAAGATAAATGTGTACATTTTTCGGTAGAAAAATATCCCGGCCGAAGGTCGGTTCCTCTTTAAAATTGCAGGCTCGCTATCGCTCGTCAGGAAATAATCGACACCTAAATGGCACGAAAGATCTTAAAATTCACTACGAAATGGGGCGAAAGGCGTTAAAATCAACCAAACTAATGGGCTGAACGTCTTATAATCTCAAAACTAGTGGAGCTAAACATTAGGGAGAAGAGGGTCCAACAAAAACGGTCTGCCTCCCCTTAAGCCACATATGCAATACACGTTACAGGATTTTATGAGCGACCCGTTAAGTTTTTGACAATATTTTGATCTTAGGCCTCTCTTATCATAACTTGCACTCTAGGTCACTACAGTAATCAAGTCAATATATCTACCGTTTGGGAAGGGTCATTCAGGGAAAATATACAGCCCATTTGCTCTATCCTTTTTTTGAGTTGTAGGAGTTACGATGTCTAGCCTACCTATTTGGAACAGGGTATAGTAATGACGAAGGTTAGTACAAAGTACAAAGGAAATCAAGCAACAACAGATCTAGTGACCCTTCTAGGTTGCTTGTCCTCCAAAACACTGAGGATCAAGTGTCCAAACAGTGGTTTAGAGTGGGTAAGGGAACATTGGAAAGGGAACTACTGCCCTGCCACTAACGTGGCAGGACTAGGAAGTTAGTAGGGGACATATGGGTTAGTAACTGAGGGGAGGATAAAGTTATTCATTTACAAACGCAGTCAGTCGCGGGTTTGATGCGAGATATTTGTCTAGGCGGAATTTAAATGAATCAACGGTGCTGCAGTCTATAACGTCTCGGGGAAGCCCATTCCACAAGTTGACAACTCGATTGAAGAAGAAATTCTTAGATTCGTGCGAGTTAAAAGATTTACCAATAATTTTGCAACCGTTTCCCCGCGTGTAATTAGATTGGTCGATAGTGAAGTACTTACTACAGTTCATATTGTCGATGCCTTTGATGATTTTGAACACTTGAATTAAGTCGCCTCTTAATCTGCGCTGGGTTAAAGGAAATAGATTTAATTCTCTAAGACGCTCTTCGTATGGTTTGTTCTTTAGGCTAGGTATCATTTTGGTAACTCTACGTTGAACTCGTTCTAGCTTGTTTATATCTTTTTGGTAATAAGGGCACCAGGATTGAACGCAGTATTCCAGAAGAGGGCGGACTAAGGAATTGTAAAGGGTTAGGATAACTTCTTTGGATTTATGCTCAAATGACCTGCCTATAAAGCCAATTATTTTGTTTGCCTTCTTAACAACTTCTGAACATTGTTGACTCGGTTTTAGGTTACTCGATATTGTTACTCCCAGATCAGTTTCTCTGTTTACATTCTTAAGCTGAGTGCCATTCATCGAATAGTTTGCTTTCTCATTTAGGTATCCGACATGTAGTACTTTACATTTATCCGCATTGAAACTCATTTGCCAAATTTGGGCCCAACATGACAATTTATCTAGATTGTGTTGCATATCGTCAACTTGTTCTTTTGAGAGTACGCTATTTGCAATTTTTGTATCGTCAGCAAATTTTGAGATTGTGCAGGTGAGACCCTCATCTATGTCGTTGATGTAAATTAGAAAGAGAATTGGTCCTAGTACCGATCCCTGGGGTACCCCGCTACTTACATTGGTCCATTTAGATGCCTTACCGTTTATGACTACCCTTTGCTTTCTGTTGCTGAGCCAATTTTCTATCCATTTCAACACACCGTCTTGTATTCCATGCGCTTTTAGTTTTAGCAGTAAACGTTTGTGGGGAACTTTGTCAAAGGCCTTTTGAAAATCAAGGTATATAATATCTACAGCTTTACTCTCATCGTAGAGGTTGAGGATATCGTGGAAGAAGTCTAAGAGGTTTGTTAAACAGGAACGTTTTTTACGAAAGCCGTGTTGAGTATCTTTAAGTATGTTATTTTCCTCCAAGTGATTTACGAGTCTGTCTCGTATGACCGTTTCTAGCATTTTACATACAACTGAGGTTAAGCTAATTGGACGATAGTTACTGGGTAGGGATTTGCTGCCTTTTTTGAATATCGGTGTTACGTTGGCTAGCTTCCACTGATCAGGCATAGTTCCAGACTGCAAGGATTTATTGAATAGTAATGTCAGTGGTTTGGAGAGCTCATTCTTAGCTTCCTTTAGAACTCTAGGCGAGATTGTATCAGGTCCTGGCGTTTTATTTACCTTGAGTTTATCTAAACAATTCAATACTTCTCTCTCTGTAACGGTGATATTGCTTAGAACATCTGAATTATCAATCTGAATCGGCGATGGTGTAGGGATATCACTGAGGTCTTCTGTTGTAAAAACTGATGCAAAGAAGGTATTGAGGGCATTACTCATTTGTACTTCGTCTTTGGTGTATTCTCCTTTTTCATCGACTAACGGTCCAACAGTTGAAGTAACTACTTTTTTCTTTCTGATATAACTATAGAATTCTTTCGGGTTTGTTTTACTTTGATTCGCAATATGTAACTCTAAGGTCTTTTTACTTTGCTTAATTAACTTTTTGGCTTTGCGTCGTAGCTCTACAAATTTCACCCGTTCTTCGTCATTTTGTGAGGATTTTAATCTATCATTAGCACATTTTTTTAGCAAGCAGGCAGTTTGAAATATCTTTATTCCACCATTTGGGCTTATTATTATGGCCTGGACGCCGTATTTTCGATGGTATGCAGTCTTGCACTGCTTTTAGGTAAGTGGTTTCGAATAACTTCCAAGATGTATTTATGTCGTTATTGTTAATTAAAAAGCTCCAGTCAGTTTCTTTAAACATAGCTCTAAGTTTATGGAAGTTTGCTTTCTTGAAATTAGGGACTTTTTCGATGCTACTATTTGGTTCGTTACTAGTAAACTTTAAAGTGAAAGTTATCGTACGATGGTCGCTGTTACTGAATTCATCACCAACATTCAAATTCTCTATCAATTCTTCTTTTGTTGCAAGTACAATGTCAAGAACGTTATTACCACGGGTCGGCATTCGAACAAATTGATAAAGCGAACTCTCTTGCAAGTTCGTATACAAGTCATGTCCGGAGTGTGAAGTAAGAGTATCGCCCCACTTGGTCACAGGTAAATTAAAGTCGCCAAAAATTACGGTATCTTGTGAGTTACTTACATCTGCAATTTGTTCGTAAATTTCTCGGTCAGTTTGCACTGATTGAGCTGGAGGTCTGTATATTAACGCAAGTATTATTTTTGTACCTTTATTATTCTTTATTAGCACAAAAGATGTGTCGACGTTCACAATTTGAGGTTTTGACACGAGGGTCGGGTTAAGACTTTCTTTGATATAAAATAAAACGCCACCTCCATTTTTATTTATTCGGCTGTTCTCAAACATTACATAACCGGGAAGTGAATACTCTGCTAAAAAGTCTCTATCTTGTGTATTGAGCCAAGATTCTGTTATGCCAATCACATCATAATTTTCTGTAAACACTAGTTCCTCTAAATCTGAAAATTTATTGCGTATGCTACGAGCGTTTGCATAGAAAACCTTTAAAGTTGCGGTTTTAGAACTCGCAGATCGTTCTTTCATCGAATTTTTGGTTCTGGTCGGATCTACATTTACATTCATGGCTGTCCTCGGTCCTCGGTCGTTATCCCTGACGGTTTTGAATTTGGGTCGTGTTGGTGGAGCTTTATCCAAATTCGCGGTTCTTGACGGATTAGTATTTAATTCCTTTGTAGATTGCCGTCCTCGCTGTCTTCGGTCCTCCTTCCTGGTTGTCCTGTGCTGAGTCGATTTCTTCTCCGAAAATCCTTCACCGCATCGTTGAGAAGACGCCCAAAACGCGCTGCTCCCACCTGGTTCAGATGAACTCCATCATCCGAAAACAAATAGTCATCGTAGTAGAAATTGTCCCAGGTGTCGACGAATCCCACGTTCTCCTTCCTGCAGAGGTTTGCTAGACAACGATTTGTGCTGGTGGCTATGTTGTAAAATCGGCTCTCTACACCGAGCCGGGGGACGATTCCTGAGACGATGATCCTTGATGACTTCTCCTTAAACGACTTGATCAGCTGCTGGTACTTTAAAAGCAAATCTTCCGACCGGGTTCGCTGTATATCGTTGGATCCAACGTGGATGACGTACATTGTATTTGCAGGGGCCAGCTTTGATACTTCGTCAACTGCTGCAACTACGTCATCCACACCACCACCAGGGATACAAAAACGCTTCCTGGTCTTAGGTGCCCTGGCGCAAAACTCTGTGAGCTGACCACGTATCATCGAGTCTCCCACGAGCCGGACTTCTTCTATTTCCTCTTCGTCATCTGAGTCTGCGAATATCTGGAAACGGTTTTGACACTCGGTAATCGGTATGGGGTTCCTGGTCTTGGGGCAAACGTTGTTCCTCACGACACGGAAGTTGTCTTGAGGGGGAAGAGAGTCGCTATTTGTATCTTGAGTATCGGAAACATCAGCTGAAATGGCTACTGTAGGCGTTGAATTGTTGGCATTTGACGTTGGGGCGTTGGTGGCTGCTGGAGTTGCGGTGACAATTGAAGTTTGTGGCACTCCAACGTTGAGTGTTACAAACTCTTGGAGTGATTCCAGCTTCATGGTGAGGACGTTGATCTTGTTGTAGGCTTCATCTAATTTCACTGTAAAATTCTCTCGTTGCTGGCAGAGCCGGCAGACTTGAAGATCGATAGTAGCAAACATGGACTCACCAAACCTACCGGCGCAGTTCGCACAAGCGCGAGGCATGGTGACAGTCACTTTCTTCAGATCACTTCACTCACTTAAAAAACAATTCACTCACTTTACAACACTTCACTCACTTTTAAAAACACTTCAATCACTTCAACCGAAAACAAATATGCTGAAATACGCAGAAATAGGATATCAGGGGTGATAGCCTAACCGAAAACAAAAATGTTGAGATACGCAGAATTAGGCTTCCAGGGGCGATAGCCTAACCAAAAGTTTTTTTTTTTTTAAATTGAAATACGCAATAATAGGCTACCAGCGTTGAATAGCCTAACCGAATATAATAAAATTGAAATTCGCAGAAATAGGCTACCAGGTGTGATAACCTAACCTTAAACAAATATATGTATAACAGAATATGTAACTAAATATACAATTCACCAAATAGAGATTATATAAAAATAAAGTGTGACTGCACACAAGGGGTTAATATACTGTGTCAACAGATGACCCTGGTGTCACTGAAGCCTAGTAAAGCAGTAGCCTACTCTTTTTAGATAAAAAAGTGTATCAGTCAAAGGTTATTACAAGATCGTGCAAGCAACAACTAAAATTACAGATATATATAGCTACAGTAGGATACCAAATACAATATCTACAAGAGTTAATAATAAAACAGATTGGCTGGCTATAGGCTAGGCTAGGTTTGGGTTAGGTTAAAAGCTTGGCAGGTTGGGTTAGGCTAGGTTAGTTTGTACAAATACCACCCTTAGCTTAAAGTAAAATCAGTCTGAGGAGAAAAAGTCAAGAATATATCTAGGGGGAAAAGATAAATGAATGCACTTAAATTTGGTACAAAATTTGCTGGAATTTAATATGTATAATCCCAAAAAAGGTTTGTTTACAAAATGGTGTCGGCGTTAGTCCCTGTAGGCGGTTAGTTAGTAAACAATATTGTTTATTAGCAAATTAATATGCAAAGCTTTACTTACATACAAGGCAGTTAAATTGATACTTACTACAGTAGGTAATGGGTAAAATTAGGGGCTACGATTTATATAAAATAGTAATAAGAGAGCGTTTGTTTACAAAGCAAAACAAAACAATAGATGGCGCTAGTGGCGCCCTGTCCGAGCAGGAGTCTTGTGATAAACACAAAGTTTTTCAGTCAATACACAGCGAAATATCGTGCAGTGTTACTTACTAAGCTACAGGATGGTTAAACGTGCTCTTAACCACCTTTCATGCACAAGAATGAAGAGGATGAGTAGTTAATACTCAAATTATGATCGATATCGTGAGAGCGTTGACAGAGCGTCTGCAGCGTCTGGCGGTAGCACGGGATGAAGAGAGGTTATACCGGTTAGGTATATGCTTGTGAGCGGTTAACCCTTTCTGTACCGGTGACGTCCTTTGCATTATATTCTGGCAACTATTAGATGATTGTATTCAGCTTAAGAAGGACTTGTATCAAATATTAGGCTACACACTATCTCAATTAATCCTTTTTGCTACCACGTCAGGTCCTTCCTAAGCTGAATAAAATCGTCTAATAGTATCCAGAGCATACTGAAAAGGACATCACCGGTATAGAAGAGGTTAAAAATACGGTATTATGTTGGCAATATTACTGCCTGCCCTGTGACCGTAAAAGAACTGAATATCATTAATAGTGAAGTGTTTCGCTTTTGTAACACACAAACAGCCACACACACTCACACTCTCTCTCTCTCTCTCTCTCTCTCTCTCTCTCTATATATATATATATATATATATATATATATATATATATATATATATATATATATATTATATATATATATATATATATATATATATATATATATATATATATATATATATATACACACACACACACACACACACACACACACGCGACTCTTAAGCTTGTGCCTTCCGTGAGTTTACCTTCAAGTTTTATATGGAGTGTTTCGCTTTATTAACACTCACACACAGTTACACATCCTCACCCTCTCTCTCTCTCCCTTGCTTACACACACACACACGTACACTCAATTATGAATACACATACACTCACTCACTCTCCCGCATACATATATACAGTATATGCAGTGGGCTATGAGGAAACTTGGTGTGGAAGAGTGGCTGGTGCGTGTGATAATGGAGATGTATGAGGATTCGCGAAGTTCGGTGAGGGTGAAGGGTGTACTGAGTGATGAGTTCGCAGTCCGTGTTGGAGTCCATCAGGGTTCAGTGTTAAGCCCCCTCCTCTTTATTATGGTCTTGGAGGCGCTGTCTAGAGTTTTTAGAGGCGGACTCCCGTTGGAACTGTTTTATGCAGACGATTTAGTTCTAATAGCTGACAGTATGCAGGATGCTGAGGCCAAATTCAGAGAGTGGAGAGAGGGCATGGCGAGCAAGGGTTTAAGAGTCAATGTTAACAAAACCAAGGTTATGCATTGTAGTTTGAGACGAGGCAATGTGGAAAAGAGCGGTGCATACCCATGTGCAGTGTGTGGAAAGGGAGTGGGCGTTAACTCAATTCAATGTAGCATCTGTCGATGTTGGGTACACCATGGGAGTAAGCGCTGTAGTAGAATAAAGGGGCCCCTGCCGAAGGATAAGTCAGAAATAGAGAAATTTGAGTGCGTAGTGTGCAAAGGCGAGCTTGTGTTAAGTGATGATCCTGTGGCTGTAAATTTTGGAAATGAGTCTTTGGAGCTGGTGAACAAGTTTTGTTACCTAGGAGATACCATCTCTGCCGGTGGTGGGGCCGAGGCTGCCACTGTTGCTAGAATTAGGTGTGGCTGGGGGAAGTTCAGAGAATTGATGCCAATCCTGACCATGAAAAGAATGCCTCTCCCCCTGAAGGGAAAGGTGTATGCCTCATGTGTTAGAAGTGCAATGACGTATGCCTCAGAAACATGGGCCGTTAAAGTAGAGGATGTCAACAGAATGGAGCGTAATGAGATGAGAATGGTGAGATGGATGTGTGGGGCCAGGCTACAGGATAGAATAACAAATGTTGAGCTGAGGAGACGTTTAGGTATAAAGAGTATTAGCGAGGTGATGCGTACAAGTAGACTGGGATGGTATGGACATGTGGAGAGAATGGATGAACAAAATTGGGTGAAAAAATGCAGGTCTGTGATTGTGGAGGGAGCTGCACCAAGGGGTGGACCGAGGAAGACCTGGGATCGGACTATACGCGCCGATTTCAAATCCAAGAACTTGACAAGTGAAGCAGCCCTTAACAGGGTTGCCTGGAACGCCGCCATTAGGACAAGAGACTGAAACTGCACTTATGTGTGGAACACTCAGTCTTAAAATTTTATGTATGTATATACACACACAGTCATAGACAATTAATATATCACTCTCACAAACACAAACACACACACACACCCACAGCCCGTAGCCTAGTAGGTAGAGCTCTCGTCTCACACACGAGGGGTCGGGGGTTCAATCCCCGGCCGGGCGGAGACAAATTGGGCTTGTCTCCTTTCATGTGTTAGCCTCAGTTCACCTAGCTGTAAATAGGTACCTGGAATAAGTGGACGACGTTGTGACGTCCCATCTGGGGTTGGCAAAAATGGTACAAGGCGAGATGGGTATCATATGGTTCACCTAAGCTGATGGCTATCTAAGCCTTCGGGCGAGACGGTACCGTCTATAGTGAGAATGGTACCATACAGATCCACCCTAAGCCTTCGTTTCCGATGTCGCCAATTGGCTAAAAATACAGACTACACACACATCCACAGCCATTCCAACAGTACATAAAACACTTAACATGCATTTCACGCAATACATTCCCAGTTAAGGAGGCGCGATAATAATGAGCTTAGCTCGCATTGCGTGGATTCCCCTTGACGAACAAGTAACTGAGTAACACACACACACACACACACACACACACACAACCAAACACACACGCGTGCGCACAAAGGCTGCCATTCCGATGTGTATGCATAACATTGGCTAAATGTTAAAACATACTCTATTATACTATTGATGCATACCAAATACATTCCTAAAGTCCCTACAAATAATGAAAATAACAATAGGTTCATGTTATAGGGTATTATAATTGGTTGTATTAGGTTCACTAATACTCGACTGTACACAAGTTATCTCCCTCTGATGTGAGGGGTTGGACTCCCTGTTTCACTCTATTAGGTTTGTAAATTTAAGACTTTTCGCCGCACTAGTTTCGTGATCGAAGGGGTAAATACGATCTTAATTAACTCTCTGAATAACATGGGTCCTTCTAAAACTGGATAAAAATCGTCTAACTTTAGCCATAATTAACGGTAACAAGCCTCCGTCGTGCTGCCGGGGTTGAAGTATTATTTCAGCTCGTCCCTAGGCTAGGATTATAAAAAAAAATGAGAAAAAAAAAAAAAATGCTTTACAGTTAAGTGCTATCCTGTTTTATACATATGAAGCATGTTGAGAGAGAGAGAGAGAGAGAGAGAGAGAGAGAGAGAGAAAAAATTGGTATAGTTTTCTTCCTTCCTAAGCTGAATATATATTAAATATATATATTCTCAAGAAAACCAATATTAGTCCACCTGTTTCTTAGTCAATCCAAAACTATATATAACGTTGGTGATTATAAATACTCTCTCTCTCTCTCTCTCTCTCTCTCTCTCTCTCATTTCCCCCCTCCTCCACCCCCATTAATTGATAACCTGTTTTCCGCACCGACCCCCCCCCCCCATTTTTCACACCTTGGGAGAAAGTCTATATTTTCGGTTAACCCCTTCAGCACCAAGACGCCTTTGGTTTTAATATTCTAGCTATATTTAGACGATTTTAGGCAGGTTGAGAAGGATCTGTGGTAGTGAGAAGGATTAAGTTAGATAGTTCGAAGCTTATTAATTGGAGGTCCTTTTTAAACTGAATAAAATCGTCTAACAGTGGCCAGAGTACAGTTAAAAGAACGGCACCGGTACTGAAAGGGTTAACCCCTTCAGCATTATGACGCCTTTTTACCTTTGATGATGGGCTAAAATTAGACGATTTTATGCAGTTTAAGAGGGACCTGTGTTAGTAAGAGGGTTTATGGAGATCGGTATACGTACCCCTCTGTGTCATAGAGGTAGATTATATGCTAAAGAAATTCGTCCAATGGTAACCGGAATATTATGAAAATTCCGTAATGGTGGTGAAGGGGTTAAGGGGAGATCTCCACTTGAGGTTTTTTTTTCTTGACCCCTTTCTCCCTCATGTTTAGCCCCATTGCTTTTGATATTATAAAACGTTTGCCCCATTAGTTTAGCGATTTTAAAAACTTTCACCCCATATTAAGACCTTTCGTGCCATTCAGGTGTCGATTTTATCCTGGTGAGCGATAGCGAGCCTTTAATTTAAGAAGAACCGGCCTTCGGCCGGGACATTTTTCTACCGAAAAATGTACAAATTTATCTTGAAAGGGACTCAAGGGGGTGTAATTTTAAGCTTGATGGAGGTCTAGGGAACAAACTGAATACCTCCCCTTAATTAGGTTTTTGGCTATCTTATTCTTAGGTTTGTTGTTGTTTGGTGATTCATATTGTTGTATTTGGTTTATAGTATTTAATCCCGGTATTTAGTTTATAGTATTTAATCCCGGTATTTGGTTTATAGTATTTAATCCCGGAATTTAGTGTATAGTATTTAATCCCGGTATTTGGTTTATAGTATTTAATCCCGGTATTTAGTTTATAGTATTTAATCCCGGTATTTGGTTTATAGTATTTAATCCAGGTATTTGGTTTATAGTATTTAATCCCGGTATTTAGTTTATAGTATTTAATCCCGGTATTTAGTGTATAGTATTTAATCCCGGTATTTAGTTTATAGTATTTAATCCCGGTATTTAGTTTATAGTATTTAATCCCGGTATTTTCTATTTTTTCCAACTATTCATTTTCAATTGCCTGTTTTATCATTTATCTTTGTTTCATGTTTTGCTCTCCGATTGTCTTCTCTTTTTCTTCTAGTCTCTTATTTTCTCTTATAGTTTTTATGCTCATCTCTTATTCTCATATTTCATTTATTATTATCTTCGCTCTCAATCTTTTATTCTATTTTCTCTTATTCTCTTAGCTCGGTTATTGTCTTATCTCTCTTATTCTCTTATCTATTTTATTCTTTTATTCTCATCCCTTATATTTTCATACCTCTTTTATTATCTTATCATCTCTTATTTTCTGATCTCTTTTAATGTCTGATCTGTCTTATTTTCTTATTATCTTATATAATTGTTGGATAGAACATAATAATTGATATTGGTTCAGGAGTAATTTATCGAGAGGCCTTCCCCAGTGGTTAAGGCCCCATTAATTGCTCTTTCCATTCACATATGCATAGCCTACGTGAGTTGCAGTTGGGATGTGTGTACATGCTTAGATTGATATGCAGGATTCGAAGTTGCATAATAAATCGTAGGCAGTTTCCACCATTCTTTAACTGCCTTCGTGGTGTAATGCATAAGGTGTTGATATTCGGTGTGAGCGTCCTGGGTTCGAATCCACGGAGTGCCACATGTGTTTGTAATATTTCATTAATCGATTTTAGGAGTAGAGTTGGTTGTTGGATAGAACATAATAATCTTATTAGCTGATCTCTTATTCTCAAATCTCTAATATTATCTTATCTCTATTATTCTCTTTTCTCTTATTGTCTTATCTCTTTTATTCTCTTATCCATTGTATTCTTATATCTTTATCTTATATCTGTTATGCCCTTATCTCATTTATTATTTTATCTTATATATTGTATTATCTTATATCCTTTATTCTCTTATCGCTTATATTCTCTTCTCATTGTATTATCTATATTTGTCTTTCTTCCCCCCCCCCCCACCTCTCTCTTTCTCCTCACTGTTGGTTCATTAATAATTAATTAGTTGTGTTCCAGACCGGCTCCCATTATGTCAAACCACTAGTCTCGTCCCCTCGGGCCTAAGGGGAAACTGATAATATTCAATTTACGGTCAGGGTTTATTATTGTTATTATTATTATTAGCATTATTAGTATTATTATTATTATTAGTAGTAGTAGTAGTAGTAGTAGTAGTAGTAGTAGTAAATTGAAGGAAGTTATGTTTTTGCCTCCGTTTGTCTGTCTGTCTGTCTGTCTGTTTGTCCGTTTGTCTGTAAGACATATCTTAAAACTTTACGAACGATTTTCACGAAATTTGGAGGGCAGATAGGATATGCAGCAAGGAAGAAGGGATTCCATTTAGGAGGCGATCGATAGAGTGCATACCTCCGGCAGCGTAGGTGGAGGTATGTGCTATATCGTGTGCCCTTTTATTTAAATATTTACTCTCTCTCTCTCTCTCTCTCTCTCTCTCTCTCTCTCTCTCTCTCTCTCTCTCTCTCTCTCTCTCTCAATTCTTAGTCCATTAATTGATAAGTTGTTTTTCCACACCAACCCCACAATTTTCTCACCAACTGGCGAACCATTTAATATTTCTTCTCTTGGGCCTAATTACCAACGCTTATTGAATATGTTTTGTTTGTTTTACTCTTTATTGTTTCACCTGATCTCTCTTTTTGCCTGAGTCGATGATGTTCAACTCTGAGCAACCCTACGATTGTTTATTTCATTATATTCGCCTCCTAAGTTTATGAGAGCGAGGTGGAAGGGCAGAGAGGGAGAGACAGACCGAGACTGAGATGGAAGGATGGTGTTCAGAGGTAAATAAGTGAATGTGGTGTTGGGTGGGAGAAGGGGCGCGAGGTGACGAATGAAAGGGAGCATGAAGGCGGTCTGTTCGTGGCCACCTCCTCGGGAATTAATGGCATCTGGCAATACATAGATAGATGGATAGATATATAGATAGATAGTTAGTTAGTTAATTCTTTATTTCATAAAAGGTTACATGGTAACATCTATCTATACAGATAGATTCAGACTCAAATCTTTATTTCATAAAAGGCAACACAATTAACTTTTTACATATATACAATAGAGATAACAGTAACCTCATACATTACCGCATTCTAGGTTCATGGTTTTGTACAAACATAATTCTTGACTTGATAGCATTTATATCATTAGTTTTCAAATCTGATACGTCATATTCATGTAATAGGATATGGTTAACTTCCTTTCCTAACGATAAGTATTCATCAAGGTTTAATAAACATTTCTGTAAAAACTTGCAAGGTTTTAGGAGACATTTGTGAGCAAATCTAATTTTTAACCAATTCATTAAATGATTAAATGTCATTAGTCCAGCCAATTCACATGCATGATGATTACTTTCCCAATATTTTAATTTCAGCATTTTCTTTATTGCTTTGTGGTAACCAATTGCAAATTGCTTAAGAGGAAGTTTGCACTTTTTGTTATAAAACCATAATTCAGAACCATAAAAACTTGAGCAGTAACTTTGGAACAACTGAGTAAAAACCCTAACATTAACATTAGAAAATTTACGTAAAATACAATTAAATTCATTATAAAACTTGTTACGACACCTAATTACGTCTTTGTCATTATTTAAATTATCATCTATTATAAACCCTAGATACTTTTGTTCATTAACAACATTCAATATCTCTCCACATAGCATCAACTTTGGCTTTAAGTTTTTATCTTTATTGTCTTTGAAATACATGCATGATGATTTATTAATATTAATGTCAATATATATTCAGTAAAAACTGTAATCCCGATGACGATGGTGCTAATAAAACAATATCGTCAGCGTAAGCACTAATATTACTGGATATATTTCCTAGTGTGCACCCCTTTTTACATTTAGACACTTTTTCAATCAGCTTATCTATATAAAGATTAAATAATATCGGAGACAAGACTCCTCCCTGTCTTACTCCATTCATTATTTTCCAGGGTTTTGATATTGAGTCTTTATGCTTAGTAGCAACCAGTTGATTTCTATAAAGATATAATATTATGTTCGCATAAAAGTGTGGAATACCTGCTTCAATAAGTTTACTTATTAATGTGAAATGATTAACTTTATCAAAAGCTTTTTTAAAATCAATGAAAGCTGTATAAACATTTGAGTCTTCTAATCTGTATCTTAAAATTGTTTCTTTAAAAATCAAGCACGCTGAGGATGTAGAGTGATTAGCCCTAAACCCATGCTGCCTCTCATTAAAGTTCACATAATGCAAAATTTTATTTTGGATAGATAGATATATAGATAGATGGATGGATGGATGGATGGATGGATGGATAGATAGATAGATAGATAGATAGATAGATAGATAGATAGATAGATAGATAGATAGATAGATAGATAGATAGATAGATAGATAGATAGATAGATAGATAGATAATATATACAGCAGATAGATAGATATAGGGAGAGATGGAGAGATATATAGATAGAGGGAGAGAGACAGAGGAAGAGATAAATAGATACATAAACAGATAGATAGACAGACAATCTATCTAGGTTTCCAAATCCCTGTTCTTCCTGGTTCGCTAATTACAGAGTTGTGTTCATTGTGTCAGCAGCAGTCACAACCTTTACTCTCTCTCTCTCTCTCTCTCTCTCTCTCTCTCTCTCTCTCTCTCTCTCTCTCTCTCTCTCTCTCTCTCTCCTTATCCATCAATCTATCCATCTAACTATCTCACTCCTTATGTATTTATCTATCCATCTCGCTATCTACCTCACTCATCTATCTATCTATCTATATATTTATCTATTATCTAGCTATCTGTTTATCTATATCTATCTATCTATCTATCTATCTATCTACTTATCTTACTGCTCTCTATCTATCTATCTATCTGTATCATATCTCCCTGGTTCAATAATTAAGGAGTTGTGTTCCCAACCAGCCTTCATCTCTCTCTCTCTCTCTCTCTCTCTCTCTCTCTCTCTCTCTCTCTCTCTCTCTCTCTCTCTCTCTCTCTCTCTCTCTCTCTCTCTCTCTCTCTCTCTCATTATATATATATATATATATATATGTTGTTTGTTTTTGTTTTGTTTTCCTGGTGTAGTCTCCCTCCTCCTATTCCTCCCAACCCCCTTTTCCTCCTCCTCCACCTTCCCGTCTGTCCTCCACCTCCCCCCTCCTTCCTCCTATCCTCCTTCTCTTCCTCCCTCCCCCCCCCCACCTCCCCCCCTTTCCCCTCTCTCTATCACCTATGTCCCCTATTCCTCATTCACCATATTCTCTGAGCTTTTCTCGCTCTATCATCTCTCTCTCTCTGTCCTGAGGATATGTCCACCAGATTATCTCACTCTATTCTCTATCTCTCTCTCTCTCTCTATCTATCTATGTATGTATCTATCTATCTATCTCTATCTCATGTTCTCTATTTGACTCACTCTCACTCACCCAATCTCTCTCTCTCTCTCTCTCTCTCTCTCTCTCTCTCTCTCTCTCTCTCTATCTATCTCAGCTCTCTTCTCATCTACTCTATATCTATCTATTCTATCTACTATCATCTCTCTCTCTCTCTCTCTCTCTCTCTCTCTCTCTCTCTCTCTCTCTCCCAATTCATCTTCATTTCCTTCCTGAATGGTGCGATAATTTATCATTTGAGCTCCATTTGGTTTGTCTATCTCTCTCGCGCACGGTAAAGATAAACACACACACACACACACACACACACACACACACACACACACTCATTAAATATTGCTTGCTCCTAATTACTTTTCTAGTGAACTATGGTGTATGTCATTAACTAATCACAAGTAAAGCATTAGCATTAAGAAAATTTTGAGCTTTTATTACAAGTCCATTTAATCAATATGAATTACTAGCATTGTTAATAGCTTAATTATATATAAATGCACATGGACGTTAATTGGCCTTTTCAACCTATAGATGCAATTCTAAATAAACGGTTTATTATTTATATTAGTAGTAGTAGAAGTAGTTGTTGTTGTTGTTGTTGTTGTTGTTGTTGTTGTATTTACAAACACATACGCCCACACAAACAGTAAATCCTGCACAGTGACACACTCACTCTCTCTCTCTCTCTCTCTCTCTCTCTCTCTCTCTCTCTCTCTCTCTCTCTCTCTCTCTCTCTCTCCCTTGCATTGTGTGGTGTTGTTGGCAGTACAGCAAATACTTCAATAGTGTAGACAAGTTAATTAACGAGCCTTTGAGGGCAAGGTTAAGACTATTTGTGAGCCAGACGATCCCGCTTTGTGTGTTACCTGAGAGTGAGAGGAGAGAGATTCGCGAGAAGAGAGAGAGAGACGATTGAGAGCGAGGAGATGGACGAGAGGACCGAGGGACGAGAGAGAGAGAGAGAGAGAGAGAGAGGATGGAGAGTGAGTGTGTATGTGAGAGAGACAGAGAGAGTGAGTGAGTGAGTGGGAGAGAGAGTGTATAGGTAAATAAATGAAAGAGTGGAGGAGTGAGAGTGAAAGTGAGTGTGAGAGAGAGAGAATATCACAAGAATGGGTATAAAAATTGATCATATCTGAGTTGATATGGAATATGATCAGTCATTAACAGCTAGTCACTGTAAGCTGGTCTGTAAATAGCGATAATGTAAATTGATTATTCTATCACTGGCATCAGATGTTGTATAAGGTTGAGAGAGAGAGAGAGAGAGAGAGATTGATGAGAAAGAGAAGACGATGAGCACGACGTGCCCCCCCCCCCCCCCCCCACGAGAGAGAGAGAGGAGAGCGGCAAGCCCGAGCTCGAGGCGTGGTGCACAAATGGTGAATTATGGTGACATTACGGAAAAGGGAAAATCAAGATGTTAAATTAAATCTGATTTATATAGCCTCTCTCTCTCTCTCTCTCTCTCTCTCTCTCTCTCTCTCTCTCTCTCTCTCTCTCTCCTCTCTCACTCCCCTCTCACGCTTCTCTCTCTCTCTCATCTCTTCTTTCTCCTTCCTCTCTCTCTCTCTCTCTCTCTCTCTCTCTCTCTCTCTCTCTCTCTCTCTCTCTCTCTCTCCCTTTGCTTGTATATACTGTGTATTTGACCTTATGTGCTTGCAGACTCACCCGCTCACAGCAAGGCCTTTCACCAGATTAAAGCATCTCGGGGTTGTTTGCTTTGCACAGATACTAGTCAAACGACTCGGCTTGCCTGTACTCGTTTGTTTGCTTTATCCTATCTGTGTTTATCCTATCTCATCTGTCCTATTTCGTATTTATCTATGTATGTGTGTACCTTTATCTATCTATCTATCTACCTTTCGATATTTATCTATGCTACCTGGTATCTGTCTAGCTATCTAGATATTTTATATATATTTATTTCTATTATAGCCTCCTGAACTACTGCTATATATCTACTATCTATCTATCTATATATCTATCTAACTAACGTGCTAAACTAAATAACTAAACTAACGTTATTATTGGGCGTAACATTATTAGTAGATTTTACTTGTATCATTATAGGCCTATAAATACGTCTGTCTTGTGGTCATAATAATTATCTTAAAGCCTCGCTCTCTCTCTACTCTGCTCTCACACACACACCACACACCACACCACACACACACACACACACACACAGCACACCACCACACACACGCCCATAACTCACCTACACCGCCCACCCCCCCCTCTCCGCCTATATCTTGTAAGTCCCCCTAACGGGCTATTTCCCCGCGCGATGTTCACTCACATCACTCGATCAGTATGGTGGGCCAGTCAGTCAGTCAGGGAAACAGTCAGTAATGTAAACCAGTCAGTAGATCACTCACCGGTAAACGGAGTTAAGTAAGGTAGTCCCAAGTCAGTCCAGTCGGGTAAACAGTCATGCGTAAAACAAGTCAGTCCAGTCAGGGTGTAATACAGTCCGGTAAGATTCAGGCCAGGTACTCCACTAAGTCCAAGTGAAATTAATCCCAATCCATGGTATACCGGTTCGTAAGCCAGGTAAGTAAATAGTTAATACAACAAGTCAGTCAAGTCAGTTCAGGTAAACAGTTAGTCAGCTAATCAATTCGTAAGGCAAGTTAGTCAGTCAGGTAAATACTCAATTCAATAAACAATGAAATACAAACATAATAACTCACTACCACAACATGACAACAACACACCAACCTAACAACAACAATAACAATAACAACAATAACGACAACAATAACAATAACAACAATAATAACAAAAAAACAAAACCAACAACAACAACAATAACAACAATAGACAACAACACTAACAATAACAACAATAATAAAAAAACAACAACAACAACAATAACAACCACAATAACAATAACAACCCAACTAATAACAACAATACTAACAAAACATAAAAAACAACAAAAACCACCCTGTTAGAAACCAGGTTAGGTCAGTAATCCTTAAGTACCCTAGCCGTCCTGATTGGCTGCCGCTCGTGGGCGCCCTTTAAGCTGATTAGGTCGAAAAGAGGCAGCCACCACCCTTTACCCCCCCGAAAACATATATAGATAACTAAATAGAACCGCAAACTGGGAATATATATATATTATATATATATATCTAGATATATATATATATGTGTGTATGTATATATGTATGTATGTATATATGTATGTATGTACAGTATGTATGTATGTATGTATGTATGTTGTGATGGCTTAGTCGATGGAAGTAGAGTTATTACAGCTGCTCTTTTTTTCCAGGAATTTCTATCGTGGCTGCTTTTACGGGAGCCCACCGTCCGCCTTTTTTATCTTTCTCTCCCTCTCGTCTTTGGCTTTTATCCATTCGGCCCCATTCAACCTACTGTTTTTAAGACGTGTTAAAAGACCACATCCAGGTGCCAATATTTTCCTGGCGAGCGGCAAGCGGAGCCAGCATATACAGTTTTGTTGTTTTGACAGCAAGCTAATTTGGTACCTTTTTCGATAGAAAAATGTCTCCGGCGAAGCCGGATTTCTCCATACGAATGCTGCTCGCTATCGCTCGCCCGGAATAACTCGACACCTGATAGGGATATGGATAAACTTCTTAAAACAGTTGGCTATATGGTGCACGAATGGCTATCACGCCATGGAACGAGAGAAAAATTAAACAAGCCGGCTTACCCCCCTTGAGCCTTATCACCACGAGCGTTATTTCCTCCGAATTTTTTCGTCTTCAAAACACTATTTTGCGTTTCAGAAATTACAAAAACTTATGATACTAAACCCTCCATTCTTGCAAAATATTCCGTTGTTTTTAAGGTCTCGGGGCAGGGCAGCAACATTGCCAACCTAATACCGTAATTTTCAACGGTCCACAACGCTATCTAATCATCAATATTAAGTAGGTCATTTAATATCTGATTACTATAAATAAGATCTCAAGGTACAGGTCGCATCCCGTAGAATTTAAGGGGGTTTTTCTAGACCCATTCAATTTTGACATTTCAAGATGTTAGCCCCACTAGTTTGGTTATTTCAAGATG
>CM064552.1:3133615-3168615 GCA_032716605.1 Paralithodes platypus | reverse complement strand
CAAGATGTTAGCCCCATTAGTTTGGTTATTTCAAGATGTTAGCCCCATTAGTTTGGTTATTTCAAGATGTTAGCCCCATTAGTTTGGTTATTTCAAGATGTTAGCCCCACTAGTTTGGTTATTTCAAGATGTTAGCCCCATTAGTTTGGTTATTTCAAGATGTTAGCCCCACTAGTTTGGTTATTTCAAGATGTTACCCATTAGTTTGGTTATTTCAAGATGTTAGCCCCACTAGTTTGGTTATTTCAAGATGTTAGCCCCATTAGTTTGGTTATTTCAAGATGTTAGCCCCATTAGTTTGGTTATTTCAAGATGTTAGCCCCACTAGTTTGGTTATTTCAAGATGTTAGCCCCATTAGTTTGGTTATTTCAAGATGCTAGCCCCACTAGTTTGGTTATTTTACGACATTTTGCCTTATTTCTTTGTCAATTTTATGACCTTTCACGCCATTCGAGTGTTGATCTTTTACTGGCGAGTTGGTAATAGTGCTGAGTATCAATGCCTACAGCTCCAACTTCCTTTTAGCCAAATTAGTCAATTACCACATGACTCTTAACACAATAACCACACTTGTGAACGCGCCTATTCTAAAGTGCCGAAGAAAAAAATTGCTCGTAGAAATTAATGTTGTGATTCCGTGTTCTTTTTCAGTCCTAATTTTGTGCCCGTCAGAGGGGAGACTATTTTGTCCTCTCTTTTTTAAGGGGCGTCACCGGCTTTTGTTTTTATCTTTCTCTCCTTTTCTCTCTTTCCCTGGCTTGTATCCATTCGGCCCCATTCAGCTAACTGTTTTAAGACGTTTATCCCCATCCAGGTGTCGATTTCTTCCTGGCGAGCGATAGCGAGCCAGCATTGTATGGAGAAATCGGCTTCGCCAGAGAAATTTTTCTATCGAAAAATGTACTAATAATATAAATTAGGTTGCTGTCAAAACAAAAATATATATGTGCTGGCTCGCTACCGCTCGCCAGGAAAATATTGACACCTGGATGGGGGTAAACGTCTAAATACAGTATGCTGAAGGGGACCGAATGGATACAAGCCAAAGAGAGAGGGAGAGAAAGAGAAAGAAAAAGCGAGGTGGGCTCCCTTAATTAACTTCTGTCGTCGTATTTTGTGTTTTTGTTCCGTGTTTTTCGTCCGGGTTGGAAACGAGATTGGGTGATGACGAGATTGGGTGATGTTTTATGTATGGTAGTGAAGATGTGTGTGTGTGTGTGTGGGTGGGTGGGTGGGTGTGTGGGTGGGTGGGTGGTGGGTGGGTGGGTATTTAATTGTGTGTATGTATGTAAGTATGTGCTTGTGTAATGGGATTTATGTGTGTGTGTGTGTGTGTAAAAGGGGACATATGTGTGTGTATTTTGTGTATATCACGTGTGTGTGTCTGTCTGACTGTGTGTGTGTGTTTGCTTTGTGTGTCTGTCTTGCTGTGTGTGTGTGTGTGTGTGGGTGTGTGTGTATGTAGGTGTGTGTGTGTGTGTGATTACTGACTTATATCACACAGTCATAAGAGTATATAGACGACTTGTTTAATTATTACTTAACAAAGATGGAACCACCAGAACAATACTAGGCTCGGATTAACTTTATCAGGTTAAAAATGTATTAAAGAAAGGTTGTTAATCTACCAATGATTTTTTGTTTTAAAGTTTGTAGCTTAAGGTGAGACTGACCGTTTGTTTGGTCTATTAATTTATGTATTCATATATTTTTTTAGTTTCCTCCCTACACCTCCATCAAGCTTAGAAAAACACCCCCTAGATATATTTGTAAATTTTTCGGTAGAAAAATTTCCCGGCCGAAGGCCGGTTCCTCTTAAAATTGCAGGCTCGCTATCGCTCGCCAGGAAATAATCGACACCTAAATGGCACGAAAGGTCTGAAAATTGACAACGAAATGGGGCGAAAGGTGTTAAAATCGCCAAACTAATTGGCCGAACGTCTTATAATCTCAAAACTAGTGGGGCTAAACATTAGGGAGAAGGGGGTCCAGAAAAAAACGGTCTGCCTCCCCTTAACCCTATCAAATTTGTGACTCATTTTGACAGTTTGGGATATACACACGCTGACAATAACATCAATAAACTGGAGGCCATACAAAACAAAGCTACAAGATGGCTGGCTTAGACGTGATTCCAGACACTAGTGTATACATCTGTCACTTGGCTCGAACAAGACCTTAGGCTAACTAGACCCACCTGCAACAAGATGGCTTAGACGTGATTCCAGACACTAGTGTATACATCTGTCACTTGGCTCGAACAAGACCTTAGGCTAACTTGACCCACCTGCTACAAGATGGCTTAGACGTGATTCCAGACACTAGTGTATACATCTGTCACTTGGCTCGAACAAGACCTTAGGCTAGACCCACTTGCAACAAGAAGACAGACAAATTTCACAGATGTTATTTAAAATCACTACCAACTTGGCGGACATAGACAAAGATATGTATTTACACCCTACTAGTATGACGATTTACGAGACGCAGCCGCAAACTTAAGGGGAGGCAGACCGTTTTTCTGGACTCCCTTCTCCCTAATGTTTAGCCCCACTAGTTTTTAAATTATAAGACGTTCGGACCATTAGTTTGGTGATTTTAAAACCTTTCGCCCCATTTCGTTGTCAATTTTAAGACCTTTTGTGCCATTTAGGTGTCGATTGTTTCCTGGCGAGCGACAGCAAGCCTGCATTTTTAAGAGGAAACGGCCTTCGGCCGATACATTTTTCTACCGAAAAATGTACAAATTTATCTTGAAGGGGGGTCTAGGGGGTGTTTTTCTAAGCTTGATGGAGGTCTAGGGAGAAAACTAAAATAATATATGAATAAATGAAACAATAGACCAAACAGACGGCCAGCCTCCCCTTAAACACCACACCTATCAGGCAATCACGGACATATTTAGACACTAATTTTTTCCCCCGCAGCATCCAAGAGTGGAATTCCCTCCCAGTTCATATAGTTAACCCCTTCGGTACCGGCGACGTCCTTGGCACTTTATTCTGGCGACTATTAGACGACTTTATGCAGTTTAAAAGGAGCCTCGAGCAATTAACAGACTTCGAACTATCTCACTTAACCCTTTTTACTACCACAGATCCTTCTTAAACTGCCCACAATGTTTAGCCCCATTGGTTTTCTAATTTTAAGACGGTCGCCCCATTATTTTGACGATTTTAAGAACTTTCGACCCATTTCTGTAAATTTTAACACCTTTCGTGCCATTTAGGTGTCGGTCGATTTTATCCTGGCGAGCGATAGCGAGCCTGTAATTTAAGAGTAACCGGCCTTCGGCCGGGAAATTTTTCTAGCGAAAAATGTACAAATTTATCTTGAAAGGGGGTCAAGGGGGAGGTTTCTAGTTTGTTTCCTACTCCTCCAGCAATCTTAAAATTTCACCCCCTTGACCCCCTTTCAAGATAAATTTGTACATTTTTCGCTAGAAAAATGTCCCGGCCGAAGGCCGGTTACTCTTAAATTACAGGCTCGCTATCGCTCGCCAGGATAAAATCGACACCTAAATGGCACGAAAGGTGTTAAAATTTACAGAAATGGGTCGAAAGTTCTTAAAATCGTCAAAATAATGGGGCGACCGTCTTAAAATTAGAAAACCAATGGGGCTAAACATGAGGGAGAAAGGGGTCCATAAAAAAAATCCCTCCAGTGGATATCTCCCCCTAAACTGCACACAATCGTTTAAATACAGCTCAAATATAATACATAGGACATCACCGGTACAGAATGAGTTAAGGCGGGAGATGGGCCGGTTTTCTGGACCACTTTCTCCCTCATGTTTAACCCCATTAATTTTCAGATGTTAAGATGTTTACCCCATTAGTTAGTCGATTTTAAGACCTTTCGCCCCATTTCTTCGCCAACATTTAGACCTTTCGTGCTATTTAGGTGTCGATTTTTTCCCTGGCGAACGATAGTGAGCCTGTAATGTTGGAAGAACCGGCCTTCGAAAAATGTACAAATTAATCTAGAAGGGGGATCTAATGGATGTTTTTAAAAATTTGATGGAGGTCTAGGGAGGAAACTAGATAAATAATGAATACAAGCAAAAATCGCCCAAAAAGTGAACCATCCCCCCTAAAGTCATCATATCCCTAATCATTAACCCCCATACCCAACTCACCACATTATGCCACCCGGGAGCGGCCCTCTGCGGATCCCACAACGTGTACGTAATAAAGAGAGGAACGAGCATCTGCGGGGTTAAGGGAGCCCACCTCGCTTTTTTTACTCTTTCTCTCCCGCTCTCTTTGGCTTGTATCCATTCGGCCCCATTCAGCCTACTGTTTTAAGATGTTTACCCCCATCCAGGTGTCAATATTTTCCTGGCGAGCGTTAGTGAGCCAGCATATATATATTTTCGTTTTGACAGCAAGCTAAATTTGTACATTTTTCGATAGAAAAATTTCTCCGGCGAAGCCGGATTTCTCTATACAATGCTGGCTCGCTATCGCTCGCCAGGAAGAAATCGACACCTGGATGGGGATAAACGTATTAAAACTGTTGGCTGAATGCGGCCGAATGGATAAAAGCCAGAGAGAAAATGAGAGAAAGATAAAAAAAGCAAGGTGGGGTCCCTTAACGGCTCACTGTCATCTTCCAAACTGCTCTTTGGCCTGGGGGGAATGACCTGATTTTAGGGGCAACTGCTGCACGTTACTGTAATCTGGGAAAGTGTTGGGTGTGTGTGTGTGTGTGTGTGTGTGTGTGTGTGTGTGTGTGTGATTTTGTCGCCGTGGGTGTACCGTGTTTGTGTGCCATCCCCTCCCCCCCCCCCCCACACACACACACCACACCACACACACACACACACCACACCACACCACACCACACACACACACACACACACACACACACACACCACACCACACCACACACACACACACACCACACCACACCACACACACACACACACACACACCACACACCATACCACACACACACACACACCATCCCACTCACTCACCAACATTCACACACGGACACACATACACTCACACCCACACACACACGGAAACATTAACAAGAGGATTCACAGAGGGATTCACCAGTTAATCCAGGCGGGTGAGTGGTTTGGGATTACTGGATTTATCGAGATGGCCACCTACACCAACACCACCAGTAACATCATCAATAATAATGTTAATATCAATAGTAAAGTGACAGCTGTAATAATGACATGAGTAAAATCAACATCAACCAAGCTACAGACCAACATGGTGAAACACATACAATAGCACTGGATATATCAAAGGCATTTGATAGAGTCTGGCATCAATCCTTATTGTCGAAGATGTCACACTACGGCCTTGCATCATTAGTGCCACAAATTTCTTCTTATCTTCATAACAGAAAAATACGTGTAATGGTAGATGGCCTTTATTCTCAATTTCACTCAATAAATGCTGGTGTTCCCCAGGGATCAGTTTTGGCCCCAATTCTGTTCCTCATTCATATCAATGATCTCATATCTACCACTCATAATCCAATACATTCCTACGCAGATGACTCAACACTCCACAGTTCCTTCACATTTACCAATTCTTTCACCCAACCCTATCTTATAAATTCAAAAATAAACACTGCAATTTCTCTGAACCAGGACCTTTCTAGAATTGATGGATGGGGACAAAAGAATCTAGTTTCCTTTAATGCACAGAAAACCAAATACATTCAATTTTCTAACCGACAGAATCTCACTGACTCCCATATATTTTTAATGATGTAAATATTCCCACTTCCCCTAGTATTGACATTCTCGGTGTAACATTAACTACTAACTTGAGCTGGACACATTATGTTAGAAGCATTGCTAAGAATGCCTCTAAAAAACTGGGACTCCTGTACAGAGTTCGAGAATTCTTCACTGACGAGCAGTTGGCCGTGATATATAAAAGTCATGTGCGTTCTCAGATGGATTACTGTTCACCTCTGTGGGGTGGAAGTGGAGTGGTTGCATTGAGGCAGTTGGACAAAATTCAAAATAAAGCTATTAGGTTAATCAATAACCCTGCAATCACACAGGCCCTTCCTACATTATCCATACGAAGAAACGTTGCATCCCTTGCATTATTCTACAGATATTTTCACAGCAATTGTTCCGAGGAACTTGCTTCAATTGTGCCGCCTCTCCACATCTTTCCGTAGAACTAGGGCAGCTGAGAGCGCCCATGAATTTACACTTTCTCCTCCACAATGCAGAACTTCTGCTTATCAGAATTCATTTATCCCCAGAGCTACTACTCTTTGGAATTCACTTCCCTCGAATTGCTTTCCACAAACTTACAATCTACAAATGTTTAAATCCAGTTGTTACAAACATTTTATGAATGGAGGATGCCTTTAGGCACATGGACCTTTTTGTTTTATCTGTGTTTTTCCTTCCTCCGTTCATTGTCTCTTAAAAAAAAAAAAAAAAAAAAAAAAAATTTAAACCACCACCAACACTAATAATATTACTAACAACACACACAGGGCGGGTGGTCAACCCCGAAAAGGGTTGAAATGGGGGAGCTATTCCCCCGGCAAAGGCGGCTTGCTAGAGCCTCTCCTAGCTGATGTTAAGAAGATTGGATTCTAGTCATGTGGTGATGGGCTGGTCTATCAAAGTGAGAGCTGAGCGTTCTCTGCCATACCCAAAGCTTACTCTGACTGTTCCTTTTACTTATATATGTTCTAGATCTCAAGTGACGGCGTCTCTTCCGTGGATTGACCTCCCTACTGCCAACCTAGAGGTTGGTAGATTGGGAGCCAAACCATCACATTTTTCCTTTGCCCCTCAACTTTCCCTTCATAATTGTTAAGGGGCACAAGGCCTTGGGTGGGGTTTTGGTGTCCAGGGCGTTTCCATACCCTCCTCCACTCCTCGCCTGGGAGCGGCTTCGGTCACCTGGGAATATTTGGTGGTAAAGCAGAGGGTGTTCTGTGGGGGCACGCGGTTATGGCCTTTGCCTTGCTCGGGACCTTGGGGCTGTTCGATCAGACAGCCTGAAGAAAAACAACAACAACAACACACAAACACTCACACAAAACGTAGGGGGGGGGGGGGGGGGGCATTTATTTTGTAAAGTGCCGGTACATAAACCACGGTCCGATATGACCCCTCGAACAGCACAAACGAATCCACGAATTGTAACTATCAGGTCGAGAATTGTAACTATCAGGTCGAGAATTGTAACTATCAGGTCGAGAATTGTAACTATCAGGTCGAGAATTGTAACTATCAGGTCGAGAATTGTAACTATCAGGTCGAGAATTGTAACTATTAGGTCGAGAATTGTAACTATCAGGTCGAGAATTGTAACTATCAGGTCGAGAATTGTAACTATCAGAATGTCGAGAATTAATGAGAAGATTAGATTCCGTTCGGGAGAGCTATTATAAACACTTAATCCCTTCAGCACCATGACGTCATTAGATTCCGTTCGGGAGAGCTATTATGAACACTTAATCCCTTCAGCACCATGACGTCATATTATATTTTATTCTGGCTGAAATTTAGTAGGATGGTTCACTTTTTGGTTGATTTATTTAATTCATTAATTCATTAGTTTTCTAGTTTCCTCCCTAGACCTCCATCAAACTTAAAATAACCTGCATTAGATCCCCCTTCTAGATTACTTTGTACATTTTTCGGTAGAAAAAAGTCCCGGCCGAAGGCCGGTTCTTCCAAAACTACAGGCTCACTATCGTTAGCCAGGGAAAAAATCGACACCAAAATAGCACGAAAAGTCTTAATATTGACAAGGAAATGAGACGGAAGGTCTTAAAATTGCCAAACTAATGGGGTAAACGTCTTAGAATCTCAAAAGCAATGGGGCTAAACATGAGGGAGAAAGTGGTCCAGAAAACCGGCTCATCTCCCTTTAACCCCTTCAGCTCGATGACGTCATTTTAACCCCTTCTGTACCGGCGACGTCTTTTTAATTGTATTGTAGCTATATTTAGACGATTTTGTGAAGGCTTCTAAGGGATCTGCGGTAGCAAAAGGGGTTAAGTGAGATTGATCGAAGCCTGTTAAGTGCTGGAGGCCCTTTGTAAACTGAATAAAATCGTCTAATAGTATACCTAGAATAGAGCTAAAAGACTTATTCGGTACAGAAGGGGTTAACTTTGATTCTGGCTAAAGTTAGTCGTGTTTGTGCAGTTTAAGAAGGACCAGTGTTGTTCAGGGGGTTTATAGAGGTGGTTTATTTGAGTCCTAGAGGTAGATTATAAGCTGAATAAAATCGTCTAATGGTAACCTGAATATACTGAAAATTACGTCACGATGCTGAATGGGTTAAAGGGGGATGGGCGTATTTATTTCTTCATTTATAAACAATTTTATAATTTATTTAGTGTTTCCCTTAGACCTCCATCAAGCTTAACCCCCCCCCCCCCCAAGACCCTCCTTCAAGATACATTTTTACATTTTCGATTACAATAAATCAATAACTTTACTTACAATCTACAAATGTTTAAATCCAGTTGTTACAAACATTTTCCTTCCTCCGTTCAAGGCTGGCTATCGCTCGCCAGAAAAATATCGACACCTAAAAGACAGGAAAAGTCTTAATATTGAAAACAAATCGGGCGGAAGGTCCTAAAATTGCCAAGCTAATGGGCCGAACGTCATAAAATCTGAAAACTAATGGGGCTAAACATGAGTAAGAAGGGAGGCCAGAAAAACTACCCATTTCCCCTTAAAGCCGCGATATATGTCCTATAGAGTGTACGAAACGTGATGGCAACAAGAAAGCAACCAGCCTTGAGCAGAAGTTAGCCAATAAATGCTGTGGTAACCAAGTTTCTCTAATACCTTTCACAAGTTTTGATTGGCTAGAGTTGGGATTCGAACCTGTGAGGGGAAGTATTTGTTATACTTTGAACCCCCTTCTCCCTCGTGTTTAGCCCCATTTTTTTCCAATTATAAGACTCGCCTATTTCATTTGTCATGTCTTCGTACCTATTAGGTGTCGATCTTTTCCTGCCGAGCGATAGCGAGATTTGTTTTACTGAAAAATGTACAAATTTAACTCGAAGGGGGGTCTTTGGGATGTTTTTGTATAAGTTTGATAGAGGTCTAGAGAGAAAACCAAAAGAAATATATACACCGGCAATAATAATAAATTAAAACAAAAGAAATGAAATAACGTCCCCTGAAGTTCTAGCCTCAACTTGCGTGATCTTGATTGTTGATTCAAGGGACAAATATTGAAATAGGAAAGTCAGTTTAACCCCTTCTGTACCAGCGAACTCTTTTTAATTTTCTTCTAGCTATATTTAAACGATTTTGTGCAATTTAAGAAGGAATTTTGTTTGTGGTAAAAAGGGTTATGTGAGATAGTTCGAAGCCTGCTAATTGTTTGAGGCCCTTTTTATCTGAATAAAACCGTTTAATAGTAGCCAGAAAACAGTTTAAAGAACGGCACCGGTACACAAAGGGTTAATCGAATTTTGACTGCTCAACGCTGATGACAAATTTGTTATTTAATTGAGCTGGGATTCGAACCCTTTTCGTTGTGGCTTATAAAACAGTGTGGTAGACCTTATGACCAAGCTGGCATGTTTGGCTCAAATAAACAATAGGTTTTGACGATAATATCACGTTTAGGTTGGTAGGTCCGCCCGCACTTTATGGGTTTAAAAAGGTACGAAAAGAGTATATAAAGTGTCCATGATAATACACCCTTTAAATATAATATTGGCAGTAATTTACCCATCTAGTATGAAGATAGAAAGGTAACTCACCATCAATATTCCTAATGATTCTACATGCCCTTTTCAAACCCTCTTGATATTAAATACAAATGTATGCACGTATGCAAGCCTATAGATTGACATTTTTCAGACGCAATAATTAGAGACGAAATATTCTTGCGCCGATTGTGCTTGAACTTAACCATTGATGATCATGACGCGTTTTGACAGTTTCTTCTGGCTATCATTAGACGATTTTATTCAGTTTAGGAAGGACTTATGGGAGTCAGAGGGATGATTGAGGTAGTTTTGTCCCCTTTGACTGATAGACTGATAGCCTTCCAAAACTAAACAAACCTTTAAGAAAATAAATCAGATAAATGTATACATTTTTCGGTAAAAAATAATGTCCCAGCCAAAGGCCTTGAATCCGGAACATTGTTATCATAATATTTCTATCACTTGGCTTTGTATTCTTGTATTAAATTGGGCTGTATATTACTATAGTCGGTCCCATTTCATCTGACACCAAATTAAGGGGAGGTATTTAGTTTGGTCTCTAGATATCCATCAAGCTTAAGATTACACCCCCTTGAGCCCCTTTCAAGATAAATTTGTACATTTTTCGGTAGAAAAATTTCCCGGCTGAAAGCCGGTTCCTCTTAAATTACAGGCTCGCTATCGCTCGCCAGGATAAAATCGACACCTAAATTGCACGAAAGGTCTTAAAATTGACGGAAATGGGGCGAAAGTTTTTAAAATCGCCAAACTAATGGGGCGACTGTCTTAAAATCTCAAAAGCAATGGGGCTAATCATGAAGGAGAAAGGGGTCCAGAAAAAAATCCCTCCAGTCGGTATCTCCCCTTAAATCCCTCACTTCACTGATTTGCTTATACTTTATGGAATTATGTCTCGGCATTATCTAATTACCAGAGTGTTCTTGATTAACAACACACTTCGTTTTCTTGATTAACAACACACTTCGTTTTCTTGATTAACAACACACTTCGTTTTCTTGATTTTAACAACACACTTCGTTTTCTTGATTTTAACAACACACTTCGTTTTCTTGATTAACAACACACTTCGTTTTCTTGATTAACAACACACTTCGTTTTCCTAATTACCAACACACTTCGTTTTCCTAATTACCAACACACTTCGTTTTCCTAATTACCAACACACTTCGTTTTCCTAATTACCAACACACTTCGTTTTCTTGATTAACAACACACTTCGTTTTCTTGATTAACAACACACTTCGTTTTCTTGATTAACAACACACTTCGTTTCACTATGTTCGCAATAGAGGAGTAATTGAGGTAAGGATGTTGTAGTTTAGTGTCCGATGATATGAAACCGGGTATAGGCGTTCTAAGATGCAAAATACAGTCATAATGAACGCGAAAATACAGTCATAATTAACGCGAAAATACAGTCATAATGAACGCGAAAATACAGTCATAATGAACGCGAAATGTATCGGATAATAGACTCGATTTTAGCCGCTCTTTGACTCCGATACTGTGGCTCCGAAACATCCACCAGTAAAATGCTCGTGTGACACCGGCATTAAAGGGAGATGCGCCCCCTACGCCTGTTAAAAATAATAATAATAAAAAGCTATCTGTTCAGCACAGGCACGCACTCCATGAAAACAAAATATTCATATGCCGTTTCACGCGTTCTGTCTGTTTTTGCCGGTCTCTCTCTCTCTCTCTCTCTCTCTCTCTCTCTCTCTCTCTCTCTCTCTCTCTCTCTCTCTCTCTCTCTCTCTCTCTCTCTCTCTCTCAGTAGTGTTCTATACATAACAAAGCCCCCTATTCAACCCACTATATTTATACACTAATTGTCACAGGGTAGATCATCTCAGCCAAGCCTATAATCGTATTGTCAAAAGCGAGGGTTTGAGCCCTTTATAAAACAGTATGCAGAGTAGTCTATTAAGGGGGTAGGGGGTATTTTTCGGTCTCTCTCTCTCTCTCTATATATATATATATATATATATATATATATATATATATATATATATATATATATACAGTATATATACGGTATATACAGTATATTTACTTTTAAGTTTTCTCGCTTTCAAGCTTAAAATAACACCCATCAACCGCCCCTTTGAGATACATGTGTACATATCAAGCTTTCAAAAACACCTCATAGCCCTCCCTCCCCCCCCCCCCCCTCGGTATCGCTCGTCAGGAAAATGTCGACACCTAAATGGCACCGAAATATCTTGAAATTGACAAAGAAATGGAGCGAAAGGTCTCAAATTCACCAAACTAACGGAACGAACTTCTTATAATCTCAAAACTGATATGCTAAACATGAGGGAGAAGGGGGTCCAGAGAAAGCGACTACCTATCCCTTAACCAAATCCTAGTGGTATCAAATATTATTGTGCAGAACGCTATTGGGATAAAATAATTAATACAATGGGAAAAGTTAACGATACTATATTCTGAACAGTCCCCCCAAAATATGTGATCAGCGTATGAAGCGAAACATATTACAAACATGTCGATCAGGGTACAACAAACTAACTAACTAACTAATATACTAACTAACTAATATACTAACTAACTAATATACTAACTAACTAATATACTAACTAACTAATATACTAACTAACTAATATACTAACGAACTAATCTTCTAATTAACTAACTAACTAACTAACTAACTAATATACTAACTAACTAATATACTAACTAACTAATATACTAACTAACTAATATACTAACTAACTAATATACTAACTAACTAATCTTCTAATTAACAAATTAATCTACTAACTAACTAACTAATATACTAACTAACTAATATACTAACTAACTAAATACCTAACTAACTAACCTACTAACTAACTAATATACTAACTAACTAACTAACTAGCTAACTAACTAACCTACTAACTAACTAATATACTAACTAACTAAATACCTAACTAACTAACTAATATACTAACTTACTAACTAACTAATATACTAACTAACTAACTAACTAACTAACTAACTAACTAACCTACTAACTAACTAATATACTAATTAACTAATTAATTTACTAACTAATATACTAACTAACTAATATACTAACTAACTCACTAACTAACTAACTCACTAACTAACTAACCTACTAACTAGCTAATATACTAACTAACTAATCTTCTAATTAACTAATTAATCTACTAACTAACTAACTAATATACTAACTAACTAAGTACCTAACTAACTAACCTACTAACTAACTAACTAACCTACTAACTAACTGATATACTAACTAACCTACTAACTAACTAATATACTAACTAACTAACCTACTAACTAACTAATAAACTAACTAACTAACTAACTAACTAACTAATATACTAACTAACTAACCTACTAACTACCTAACTAACTAACTAACTAACTAACTAACCTACTAACTAACCTACTAACTAACTAACTAACTAACTAATTCAATAACTAATTAATTAATATACTAACTAACTAATATACTAACTAACTAACTAATCTACTAACTTACTAACTAATCTAATAACTAACTAATCTACTAAATAACTAATATACTAACTAACTAACTAACTAACTAATCTACTAACTTACTAACTAATCTAATAACTAACTAATCTAATAACTTACTAACTAATCTAATAACTAACTAATCTACTAACTAACTAATCTACTAAATAACTAATATACTAACTAACTAACTAACTAATCTACTAACTTACTAACTAATCTAATAACTAACTAATCTAATAACTTACTAACTAATCTAATAACTAACTAATCTAATAACTAACTAATCTAATAACTAACTAATGTACTAAATAACTTATATACTAACTAACTAATCTACTAACTTACTAATCTACTAACTAACTAATCTACTAACCAACTAATCTACTAACTAACTAATCTACTAACCAACTAACTAACTAACTACCGGTAACTCACTCACTCACTCACTCACTTTGGTTTGTTTATACTATTATGGGTTGGTGTTTGATGGCTGGGGTCAAAGGCGGGGAAGCATAGAAAACGGTAATTACTTTAACATAACAAATTAACCGAGTTTGGGAAGGACTATATATTATATATATATATTTTTTTTTTTTTTTTTTTTTTTTTTTGTGCCGTAGCGTTGTTATTTTATTTTATTTATGTTTTGCTCTTAACTATTTTTTTCGTTTGTTTAAATATATTAGTTTTATTATATATTTTTGTTTTGTTTATTATTCTTGGTGTTTTTATTATTATTATTAGTAGTAGTAGTAGTAGTAGTAGTAGTAGTCGTCGTCGTCGTCGTCGTCGTCGTAGTAGTAGTAGTAGTAGTAGTAGTAGTTATTATTGTTGTTTCAGTGCTACAATTATTGTTTAAGTACATTTTAATTTGCATCCTGTTTTTTTTTTAGAATAATATTTAGCTTCAGAAAGACCAAATGTTAAACTCTTCAACCAATGACTTATTACAAAATGTCTATATCCTGAGCTACGCTGTAAAAATGATGTGTTCAAATATAACAAAAACAGTACATGTTTTTTTTTTTCTCAATAATTTACGTGTTCAAATTATGCGATCGAATATAACAAAATGATACACTCACTATGTTTTCCAACCATTTGCGTGTTCAGTTTAGTACACCTAGACGATTGATGCGATCATATGTAACAACATTTATACAATCACTATGTTCTTCGATCATTTACGTGTTCAGATTAGTACACATAAACTACTGAAATAACTGTGTGTTAAGGGGAGATGGGCCGTTTATTTGGTCTATTAATTCATACATTCCTTTATTTCTTAGTTTCCTCGCTAGACCTTAAACAAAAATTTAAAAAAAAACCGCTAGACCCCCTTCAAGATAATTTTGTAAATTTTTCGGTAGAAAATTTTCCGGCCGAAGGCCGGTTCCTCTTAAAACTACAGGCTCGCTATCGCTGGCCAGGTAAAAATTGACATCTAAATTGCACGAAAAGTCTTAAAATTGGCAACGAAATGGGACGAAAGGGGTTCAAATTGCCAAACTAATGGACCGAACGTCTTATAGTCTCGAAACAAATTGACCTTAACACGAGGGAGAAAGGGGACCAGAAAAACGGCCCATCTCCCCTTAATTGTTGGTACATTTGAACCCACAATATATTTAGTGTGTAGTGTTTGACGACTGGTGTTCAAAGGTTCACAGTCACAGAACGAGGTAATTAGCACTTCAGCCACAGTCCCTCAGTCAAAGATAAATTTAATAAGGCTATCTTACTGCCAATTGACTACTTGCGAGTTTCATTCTATAAGGAAGTTGGAGCTGTAGACATCGATATTTAGCAGACTAACAAGCTATAATACGGTTTTAGTACATTTATAAATACACAAAACCAAATTCAACATACTATTTATCCATCAGAAAGCTACATAATTACTGTAATTGTGTTTAATATCGATGCTTACAGCTCCAACTTCCTTGTAGCCAGAAACTCGCAAGTGGTCAATTGGCCTTCTGAACTTGGCAATATTTTGTCCTTGTATTTAAGGGGAGGTTTTAGTTTGTTCCCTAGACCTCCATCAAGCTGAACATTACATCCCCTTGACCCCCTTTCAAATGTGTACATTTTTCGGTAGAAACATGTTCCGGCCGAAGGCCAGTTCCTCCTAAATTACCGGTACTGGTTCGCTATCGCTCGCCAGGAAAACAACGACACCTAAATAGCACGAAAGGTGTTATGGATAGAAATGGGGTGAAAGTTCTTAGAATCGCCAAAGTAATGGGGCGAACGTCTTAAAATCTCAAAAGCAATGGGGCTAAACATGAGGGAGAAAGGAGTCATGAAGAAAAAATCCTCCAGTGGAAATCTCCCCTTAACCCTTTCATGATACGATTACGCATTTCTTGTAGGTTTTCTGGTTAAATATTTATTAGACGATTTTATTCAGATTAGGAAGGGTGTATGGAAGTCGGGATCGGTTAATTGAGATAGTATTCACCCTGTTCATGCCCACAGATCCTTCCTAAGCTGTATGCAATCGTCTAATGATAGCCAGAACCAACTATCAAAACGCACCTTAATCTTCAAGGGGTTAAGCCTAATTTCATTGATTTGACTTTTCTATTACTTCTGTTCGACGGTTTCACTAAGTGTAGAAACCCGTTCGTTCATTTTAAATGATGATGCATAATATTACCATAATCATTACATTATTCCTACAACTATTGAAATTTCTTCGGCGTTGGAAAGATCACCTGAAATCAAAGTGCAAAATTTATGTTAATAACTTTTGTTTCTCCTGAGCGGAGTATATTAATATATTGTATAAGTAATATCATGTAGTATTGTGAAGGGGATATATCTTATTTGTTTGTAATTAAGTCTAAATTTAATCATTCGACTATTGTTTATGCCCCGAAGACACCTCTTTGTGATAAATGTGTACATTATTCGGTAGAGATGTAGGCCCCAGGTTCAGCCGGTTCCTCCTAAATTACAGGCTCACTATCGCTAGCCAGGATTTTTTTTTTTTACATCGTAATGGGACAACAGTTCTTAAAATCGGCAAAACTAATGGGGCGATTGTCTTAAAATCTTAGAGGGAATGGGACTAAACATGAGGGAGAATGGGGCCCAGAACACCCCCCCCCCCTGAAAATGTATAGAACAGCTAGACTAACAACTTAAATCCAACTTCTTTATTGTGCTTTATATTGAATGTCCCTCCCTGGCAACCTCCCTAAGCCAAGTTAGACCATAATAGGTTTGTTAATGTGTTTTATAGAGACATTTCCTGTTAATAATAGAGAGAGAGAGAGAGAGAGAGAGAGAGAGAGAGAGAGAGAGAGAGAGAGAGAGAGATTATTAATGTTTTGTTATTTTTCGTGTCTTCATCTCTATAATTATGAGCACAAGGGAGTTTGCACACACCCTCTTGCCCACCCACATAAACAAACACACACTCACACACTTTCTCTCTCTCACATCGTAAAACTAAACCTTATCTAGACCTTTAAAAATCGTCTTGGGCCTAATAAACATAATCTAATATAAATCCTCCGTTTTTTCCATATATCGGAGGTGGAACTAAGCTAAATCTCAGTAAAGCCGCAATTCTTATACTGTTCTGGCTAACCTTAAGGGGAGATGGGTCGCTTTGACGGTCCCCTTTCTCCCTCGTGTTAACCCCATTTGTTTTGAGATTATATGACGTTCGGCCCATTAGTTTGGCGTTTTTTACACCTTTCGCCCCGGTTCCTCTTAAAATACAGGCTCGCTATCGCTCGCCAGGATAAAAATCGACACCTAAATGACACGAAAAATCTCAATATTGACAAGAAAATGGGGCGAAAGGTCTAAAAAACGCCAAACTAATGGGCGAAACTTCATAAAATCTGAAAACTAATGGGGCTAAACACGAGGAGAAGGGAGGAACCGAAAAAAGACCCATCTCCTCTTTAATGGTCTAATCCGGTTAAATCATTTGTTGAAACTCTCGTCAAATGGTTTGGAATGATAGGGAAATTTATCGCGTTTTGGATGTAGGGTGATATGTGCTGGGGTGGAAGATTTTTTTTTTTTTTTATTGATTTTTTTTTTTTTGTTAAGAGAACAACAAAAAGTGTGTGTGAGAGAGAGAGAGAGAGAGAGAGAGAGAGAGAGAGAGAGAGAGAGAGAGAGAGAGAGAACAAATTCATACCGTACATTCCTATCAAAAAGAAATACAGATATGTGTAAATCATTGTAAATACAGTTTGTAATGAAAACTAAGCATATTATGTATTTTGTTTTCACTTTGACCAGAATTATATTGTATCATAATGTATTATATACTGTATATATATATATATATACTGTATATATGTATATATATACATATATACTGGTATATATAATATATATATATATAGGTTATATAATAATATAATATATATTAACTGTATATATAGTAAAACTCGCTAGGAAAATTGAAACAATGGAACACCAAGCTTTCGTCTATTCTCTCAAGACATCTTCAGGGTAATACAAGACAACAGGGGACCAGCGGGAAGAAAACGGGAGTATTTATTTCCGCGTTTAAGGGGGTAGAACTCGCTTTTTTTATTGGACCCCCTTCTCCCTCATGTTTAGCATATTAGTTTTGAGTTTTAAGACGTTCGTTCCGTTAGTTTGGCGATTTTGAGACCTTTCGCCTCATTTTTTTGTCAATATTAAAACCTTTCCTGCCCTTTAGGTGTCGATTTTTTCCTGGCGAGCGATAGCGAGCCTCTAATTTTAGAAAAACAAAATCTACCGAAAATTGTACAAATTTATCTCGAAGGGCCGTAAGGGGTGTTTTTCTTGAGCTTGATGGAGGTCTAGCGAGGAAACTAACAAAAAATATATGCAAAAATAATTAATAGGCCAAAAAATAAATACCCCCTACCCCCTAAAAATACCCCATACCGTTAACCCTTTGAAGGTCTGATGCGTTTTGGCAGTTTATTTTGGCTATCATTAGACGATTTTATGCAGCTTAGGAAGTATCTTTGGGTATTAAAAGGGTAAATACTGTCTACCAACCCTTTGACTTCCGTATACCGTTACTAATCTTAATAACATCGTCTAATAGCAGCCAGAAACAGAACAGAAACGCGTATTGGAGCTTGAAAGGATTAATATAGGCCTAATCTCAAAATAAATTCCCCTATATCCGAGGTGGGGGGGGGGGGAGGGGGGGAGCACTCCACTAAACCCGAGCAAGGACTAAGTGATTTAATGGTGTGAGCCGATTATATAATGCGGGAGAGATGATGTCAAATCGCTCGGAATGATTTTGAAATTTATCGCGATGAGATGTAAGGTGATAATGTGCTGGGGGACTCACTCTGGCTCTCACTCGCTCTTGCTCTCTCTCACACACTCTTTCTCTCTCTCTCTCTCTCTCTCTCTCTCTCTCTCTCTCTCTCTCTCTCTCTCTCTCTCTCTCTCTCTCTCTCTCTCTCTCTCTCACACACACACACACACACACACACAATCACAATCTCACTCTCATCCACTCACACACACACACACACACACACACACACACACACACACACACACACACACACACACACAATCTCTCTCTCTCTCTCTCTCTCTCTCTCTCTCTCTCTCTCTCTCTCTCTCTCTCTAATAATGAAATATATTCGAGTCACAGATATATTTGATGTCCCGGGCTATAGGTCTGGGTAGAACAGATAAGGGATGAAGGATTTCCTGTCTTTCTGGGGGCGTGAGAGAGAGAGAGAGAGCGAGAAAGTGAGTGAATAAGTGAGTGAGTATGTGAGTGAGAGAGATAGGAGGGGGGAGAGAAGAAAAGGGAGGAGAGAGGGAAGTGTGAATACCGGTAATAGATAAGCAAAAATCTAGGAACTAGTAAAGGAGAGAGAGAGAGAGAGAGAGAGAGAGAGAGAGAGAGAGAGAGAGAGAGAGAGAGAGAGAGAGAGAGAGAGAGATAGGGGGGGGGGGAGGAGGGGGGGAGAGAAGAAAGGAGAGGAGAGAGGGAAGTGTGGAGCTATGAATAATAAGTGCACTGTATCAAGGAATTGTTGTGCCAACAGTGATGTATGGGGCTGAGACATGGGCTCTGAAGAAAAAGGAGAAGAGAGGGCTGGATGTGATGGAGATGAGCTGCTTGAGGAGTATGTGTGGAGTTACTCGTAGAGACAGATTGAGGAATGAAGAGATACGTAGGAGAGTGGGGCAGCAGGAACATTTGTCAGCCAGAGTGGACAGAAGGGTGCTGAGCTGGTATGGTCATGTTGAACGAATGGGAGATGAAAGGCTTACAAAGAGAATATGTGAGTCAGGTACAAGGGGAGATAGAAGGGCAGGAAGACCCCCATTGAGATGGAGAGACTGTGTAAGAAAGGCTTTGGATGATAGAGGAATGACTATAGATCAGGCAGGGGAAGTGGTGGTGGACAGGAGTGAATGGAGAATGCTTGTGAATAGTTGAGTGAACACGTGGTCATTTGGAGTAAGGGGTCGGGCGCAAGTTGGACTAGATAATAGTCCATCAGGCGCCTGGCCCGGGGGGGACGATTAATATGAAGGGTGTGCCTGGAAGTGTGGTGGGAGGGCTTGTGGCTTTGGCTCCGCTGCATGTCTGCCTACCGAGATCGGAACCTCTCCGGGTGGTCAGGGGCCGGGGGGAGTGCTGGAGCGACCTTGGTAACCCTGGTCTCTGGGTCTTCTCCTGGGTGACCTGGATGTGTGTGAGTTTGTGTTTTTTATCTGTGTTTATTTTTTGTTTTATGTTGTTTTTGTGTTTTCCCTGTTCTTGCTCTGTCTTGAGTCGGCTACCCCCAAAATGGGGATTGGGCCTGAGCATATAGATAGATAGATAGATAGATAGATAGATGAATAATAGATAAGCAAAAATTTAGGAAATAGTAAAGGAGAGAGAGAATTACACCGAATTACACATATACTTGGACCACACAGACCTTGCGGTCCCTACTAGGTGGTCCGGCCTTAATACTACTAGAAAGGGACAGATTATAGTAGCATAATAGGACAGACAAGTAGAAACCTCTCTCCCCACCCTCTGCTCCCTCCGGGTAAAAAAAACTGTACCGGAAAATAGGATGAAGTGTATCCTTATGGGACAGGAAATGCCCACAAGGAGATTTGGAAGAAATAGCTAGTATCTGGAAGGCTTGCAATCCATTCAGCGGGGATACTCTTGATAAAATAAAATAAATTGTATAGTGTATTCCTAATAACAAATGTTAACTTTGTCACAACATCGGATAATAATAGCGCCACTGCTTAAAAACATTATACAAACTATTTTGTGAACACGTAAAACGTAAATACCTGTTACCATCGTAATTACCAAGTATATATATAACACAACAACGTTAATGTTACGTTGTCACACTATCGCCCAATAGTATACGGTCCACATGTGAACACCTTATTGTAACAAAAAGGGTACACATTTATAGTGTTCTTCGGTTTATCTATTCCTAGAACACCTAAACAAAAATCTAGGAAACAGCAAAGGCGAGAGAGAGAGAGAGAGAGAGAGAGAGAGAGAGAGAGAGAGAGAGAGAGAGAGAGAGAGAGAGAGAGAGAGAGAGAGAGAGAGAGAGAGAGAGAGAGAAGGAGGCAGAAGAGAGAGAGAGGAGAGAGAGAGAGAGAGAGAGAGAGAGAGAGAGAGAGAGAGAGAGAGAGAGAGAAAAAGAGAGAGAGAGAGAGAGAGGATTTTGCAAGGAATAGCAAATATCTACTATGCTTGCAATCCATTCAGCGTAGCGTTCCAACTTTGATAACGTTATGAAAACTGTGTGAACGTAAAACGAGAACAACTGAGGTCCAGCGCACATTGAGATGCAGACTACATAGGCGACGTACCACAGAGATGCAGACTACATAGGCGACGTACCACAGAGATGCAGACTACATAGGCGACGTACCACAGAGATGCAGACTACATAGGCGACGTACCACAGAGATGCAGACTACATAGGCGACGTACCACAGAGATGCAGACTACATAGGCGACGTACCACAGAGCTGGGAAATAATGTGCAATTAATTATTTAAAATTACGCAGGGCAGCGCAGACCTACGTTAGTTAGCTAAAATAGGACTTCAGAGGCTATCAACCCTTCTGGATTATTAAGCCAGCACACTGTAAGTCAAAAGTAGCATCAGGACTGGAGCCCCTTTTCGAAAAATCCAGTCCCTTCCTGACGTACCGTACGTCTAAAAATATAAATTTGTATTGTTCTTCCCTGCTCTGTGCTGCGTCACCTGCGTCTAAATGTGCGCCCGGTCTCCACACTATCTGGTGAAACGTCTCGAGGGTTATGATATTTGGTTTTATTATTATGGAGGGTTTGATTGCTGTTGCCATTTTCGACCGATGTATTTTTAGCATCCTCCTAGACTACTAAGAACAACACCTCCCTAAATCCCCTTCAAACTTTAAAAAAAAAAAAAAAAAAAAAAAAAAAATATGTACATTTTTCGGTAGACAAAATGTCTCTTAAATGGTAGGCTCGCTATCGCCCGCCTAGAAATATTCGACACCTGAATGGGTTGAAGTGTCTTATAATCGCCAAACTAATGAGGTAAAACGTTTTAAAATCTCCAAACCAATGGAATGAAAGAGGGCGGTTCCAAAAAGACCCACCCTGCACCAGATAGGGTTAACGTCGCATCAACAAAAGTTTCGCTGCATTGTTAACCCTCTCAGTATTCGGTGGCGCATCACTTTTCCATTGTCTGGCTGTTATTAGAAGATTTTATTCAGATTTGGAAGGGCATATATATTTTTTTTGTCTATGTGATTGAGGGAGGCAAAAGGCATAACTGCCTATAGCGAGTGCCTCCCCCATAGTTGAAAGAGCGACAGGGCCAAAATCAAGGGACGTTCGAGCCAAAATGCATGGACACACGGAGTTTGAAGCAATTTAAGTCATAGGAAGAGGAAAAGACTGTTTCTGGGAGAGAGTTCCAGAGCTCAGCTGTTGAGTAGAAGAAAGATTGAGAGTAACGTTTCACTCTTGGGTTGGAGAGTTGCACAGAGTAGGGGTGGGATTGAGTTGCAAGACGGGTACCACGTGCCCTACGTAAAGGAGGTGGTATGCACTGGAAGTCAGAGGGTTGGTTTAGAGCTTTAGACGGTGTTTACACTTTTAACTCTCACAAATCTACAGTCGCTGAGAAATATACGATCCACTTACATGACAATAGTGCCAGCTGATTGACTTGTATGACAGTGGTTATTAAGGGGGTAGTGGTTATTAAGGGGGTAGTGGTTATTAAGGGGGTATTAAGGGGGTAGTGGTTATTAAGGGGGTAGTGGTTATTAAGGGGGTAGTGGTTATTAAGGGGGTAGTGGTTATTAAGGGGGTTGTGGTTATTAAGGGGGTTGTGGTTATTAAGGGGGTTGTGGTTATTAAGGGGGTTGTGGTTATTAAGGGGGTTGTGGTTATTAAGGCTTAATACACACACCCTAGACCCCCCTTCAAAATAAATTTGTACAGTTTTCTGTAGAAAAATTACCCTGTCAAAGGCCCAGTTCTTCCTAATATTGCAGGCTCACTGTCGCTCGCTATGAAAAACATCGACACCTAAATGGCACGAAAGGTGTTAATATTAACAAAGAAATGAGGCGATAGGTCTCAAAATCGCCAAATAAATGGAACGAACGTCTAAGAATCTCAAAACTAATGGGACGCTAAACACGAGGTAGAAAGGGGGTCAAGAAAAACGCCATACCTCCCCTTAACCCGTTCGCCACCATGACGCCTCGTTTACCTTTGATTCTGACTAAAAGTAAACAATTGTATGCAGTTTAAGAGGCACCTGTGTTATTAAGGGGAGATCTCCACTTCAGGGATTTTTTTCTTGACCCCTTTCTCCCTCATGTTTAGCCCCATTGCTTTTGATATTATAAAACGTTTGCCCCATTAGTTTAGCGATTTTAAGAACTTTCACCCCATATTAAGACCTTTCGTGCTATTCAGGTGTCGTTGTTATCCTGGCGAGCGATAGCGAGCCTGTAATTTAAGAGGAATCGGCCTTCGGCCGGGACATTTTTCTACCGAAAAATGTACAAATTTATCTTGAAAGGGACTCAAGGGGGTGTAATTTTAAGCTTGATGGAGGTCTAGGGAACACACTAAATACCTCCCCTTAAGAGGGTTTATTGAGACCCTATTTACCCATTTGAGTCGTGGAGCTAGAATATAAACTAAAGAAAATCGTCTACTGGTAACCAGGATCGGATGACAATTACGTAATGGTGGTGAAGGGGTTAAAATCTGTAATCTTCATTAACCCCTTCAGTACCGGTGACATACTTTGCATTATATTCTAGCAACTTTTAGGGAATTTCATTCAGCTTAGGAAATACGCCTGCCAGTGAAATAATCCAATATATAATCCCTTTAGCTACCATATATAATCCCTTTAGCTACCATATATAATCCCTTTAGCTACCATATATAATCCCTTTAGCTACCATATATAATCCCTTTAGCTACCATATATAGTTCCTAAGCTTCAAAAACCCGTCTAAACGTAGCTAAAAACCAATAAAAATCCAATAAATGGGCGTATTTATTTCCTCATTTATATATATTTTTATAATTTATTTAGTTTCCTCCCTACACCTCCATCAAGTTTAAAAACACCCCCAACACCCTCCTTCAAGATAAATGTGTACATTTTTCGATAATAAGGCCGGTTTCTCTTAAAATACAGGCTCGCTATCGCTCGCCAGGAATAAATCGACACCTAAATGACACGAAAAGTCTTAATATTGACAACGAAATGGGGTGAAGGGTCTTAAAATTGCCAAACTAATGGGCCGAACGTCATAAAATCTGGAAACTAATGAGGCTAAACATGAGGAAGAAGGGGACCAGAAAAACGCCCCATCTCCCCTTAAAACGCCCCATCTCCCCTTAACCCTCTCACGACCATATGACGCAGAGGTTGCCAGATTATCAATAAGAAATAGAGTTCTCTCACTCTTACAATTACCTCTCCGAAATTAGTGTTCTGCCCACAGCTAACTCAAAGACAACTGCAGAGGTTAAAGTAACTAAACTAAAGGTTTCTAAATACCTCTGATGGTAACAAAGGCTTTAAAGTATCCCTAATAGGCTCAAAATTGTGTCAAGAACGTGAGAGTGTTAAAACGCCCCATCCCACCTTAATAGATATGTTGGTAGTAATGATGATGAGGGTAATAGATGTAGTGATGTTAGTGATGATGTTAGCTTTGATAGTGATGATTGTGATAATGATGGAAGTGTTAGTGGTGATGCGGTAGTAATGATGATGGTGGTGAGAGATGTAGTGATGCTGATGGTGATGGTAGTGATGATGGTGGTGGTGAGAGATGTAGTGATGCTGATGGTGGTGATAGTGATAATGGTAGTGATGATGGTGTTTATTGATGGTAATAGTGAGGCTTATAATGATAGTGTTAGTGATGATGGGGTAGTAATAATGATGGTGGTGGTGATGGTTGTAGTGATGATGATGGTGATGATAGTGATAATGGTAGTGATGATGGTGTTTATTGATGGTAATAGTGAGGCTTATAATGATAGTGTTAGTGATGATGCGGTAGTAATGATGATGGTGGTGGTGAGAGATGTAGTGATGCTGATGGTGGTGATAGTGATAATGGTAGTGATGATGGTGTTTATTGATGGTAATAGTGAGGCTTATAATGATAGTGTTAGTGATGATGCGGTAGTAATGATGATGGTGGTGGTGAGAGATGTAGTGATGCTGATGGTGGTGATAGTGATAATAGTAGTGATGATGGTGTTTATTGATGGTAATAGTGAGGCTTATAATGATAGTGTTAGTGATGATGGGGTAGTAATGATGATGGTGGTGGTGATGGTTGTAGTGATGCTGGTGGTGGTGATGATGATGGTTTCTTTTATTAATGGATATTAAATGGTAGTCATATACTTAACCTTTAAGGGGAGGTATTTAGTTTGTTCCCTAGACCTCCATCAAGCTTAAAATTACACCCCCTTGAGTCCCTTTCAAGATTAATTTGTACATTTTTCGGTAGAAAAATGTCCCGGCCGAAGGCCGTTTCCTCTTAAGTTACAGGCTCGCTATCACTCGCCAGGATAAAATCGACACCTGAATGGCGCGAAAGGTCTTAAAATGGGGTGAAAGTTCTTAAAATCGCCAAACTAACGGGGCGAACGTTTTATAATATCAAAAGCAATGGGGCTAAACATGAGGGAGAAAGGGGTCAAGAAAAAAAATCCCTCTAGTGGAGATCTCCCCTTAACTGTCTTGATGGTGTAATGGTTAGCGTTTACAAGATCTGTATGTGGTATCCTAGGTTCGAATCCCGGGAAGGTCACCTGCTTTCATTAATTTCATGGGGAGGGGTTTGGTGTTGGGAGTGAAATTAAGTACTTAGAATATAATGGTAGTATTGTTTATGGTGGGAGTGGCTGTGGTGATGATGACGGGATGATAATGTTGGTGGTGGTGGTGGTGAGAGAGGTGGTGATGGCGTATTCAGATGGTGATGATAAATGTGATGACGATTATAATATTATATATGCATAGTCCATTGATAAAAATTTAGATATTCATATTTTATGTATTACACGCCTAACACCCCCCCCCCCCAATGAAATTAATGAAAGCGTGTGATCGTCCCAGGATTCGAACCCGGGTTACCACACACAGATCTTAAACGCTCTAACCATTACACCATCAAGACAGTTATAAGTACAACACATGACTACGATAAATATCCCTATATCGAATACTGGATATTTATCTAATCATGTACTGCGCCCAACTGCTCTATGAATAACCTAAATTAACCCATACAATACCAGAGACATCTTTTGCATCATATTCTGGCATATATAAGACTATTATTCAACTTAGGAAGAACCTCTAGTAATAAAAAGGCTTCAAACTATCTCAACCAACCTTTTTAACTACCACAGATCCTTCCTAAACTGCATAATATCGTCTAAATATAGCTATGAATACAATATAACACACGTCGTTGGTACTCAAAGGGTTAAGCGAGAGGAAAAAATATTTTATTGGGCACAGATCACAGATGACCGACCTCGCTAAGAAATATGTCTGCACCTATTGATAACCTTAATGTTATAATTCCACTCCCAACACCAAACGCCTCCCAATGAAATATGTCTGCACCTATTTATAACCTTAATGTTATAATTCCACTCCCAACACCAAACGCCTCCCAATGAAATATGTCTGCACCTATTGATAACCTTAATGTTATAATTCCACTCCTAACACCAAACGCCTCCCAATGAAATATGTCTGCACCTATTGATAACCTTAATGTTATAATTCCACTCCTAACACCAAACGCCTCCCAATGAAATATGTCTGCACCTATTGATAACCTTAATGTTATAATTCCACTCCCAACACCAAACGCCTCCCAATGAAATATGTCTGCACCTATTGATAACCTTAATGTTATAATTCCACTCCCAACACCAAACGCCTCCCAATGAAATATGTCTGCACCTATTGATAACCTTAATGTTATAATTCCACTCCTAACACCAAACGCCTCCCAATGAAATATGTCTGCACCTATTGATAACCTTAATGTTATAATTCCACTCCCAACACCAAACGCCTCCCAATGAAATATGTCTGCACCTATTGATAACCTTAATGTTATAATTCCACTCCTAACACCAAACGCCTCCCAATGAAATTAATGAAAGCATGTGATCGTCCCGGGATTCCCAATTTATGATTGTGATTAAATATACGATAATAAGGGACATTCTCGATTCGTAACATATAATAATAGTGATGATGATACACTAACAATGCAAATTATTGATAGTGATGAAAAAAATCTATGTGAGTGAGGGAGACAAAAGGCAGAACTGCCTGTATCGAATGCCTTCCCCAGAGTTGGAAGAGTGACAGGGCCAAAATCAAGGGACGTTCGAGCCAAAACGCCTGGTGACGATACTATGACCCTGACAATAAATGATAGTGATGAAATAATAGTGATCATGATTCAATAACACTGATATTTAATAATGGCAATATTGTTCCCTCTTGATAATGATGAAAATGGATGTTAAAAGGTTGTAGATGTTTCAGTAATAGTGATCATGATCCAATAACAATGATAATAAATGATAGTAATAGCGGTAATATTTTCACTTTTGATAACCCTTTGAGTACCAGCAACCTGTGTTATCTTTTACTCTAGCTTTAGTTAAACGACATTATGCAGCTTAGGAAAGATCTGCGGTAGTTGAAAGGGTTGGTTGAGATAGTTTGAAGCCCTATTATGGCTAGAGGTCCTTCCTAAGCTGAATATAATCGTCTAATAGTTGCCGCGATAGAGAGAAAAGGACGGCTGTACTGTACGGGTTAAGGGGAGATTTCCACTTGAGGGATTTTTTTCTTGACCCCTTTCTCCCTCATGTCTAGCCCCATTGCTTTTGATATTTTAAGACGTTCTCCCCATTATTTTGACGATTCTAAGAACTTTCGACCCATTTCTGTCAATTTAAACACCTTTCGTGCTATTTATGTGTCGATTTTATCCTGGCGAGCGATAGCGAGCCTGTAATATAAGAGGAACCGGCTTTCAGCCGGGACAGTTTTCTACCGAAAAATGTACAAATTTATCTTGAAAGGAGCTCAAGGGGGTGTAATCTTAAGCTTGATGGATAGCTATAAACCAAACTAAAAACCTCCCTTTAATGATGAATATGAAAATTAATGATAAAATACTATTGATGTTTTAGTACAACTCACTTCATGGGGGAGATACGCAGAGGGTTGCCTTCGGGCTGTATGATGTGCGGAGATAGAGGGGGGTAGAGGTGAAATAGGAATATAGTTTTACAGTTATAATTCAGGGGAAAGGGGTCGTTTTTCTGGTTCCCCTCCTTCCTCTTGCTTAGCCCCATTAGTTTTCAGATTTTATGACGTTCGACCCATTAGTTTGGCGATTTTAAGACCTTTCGCTTCATTTCCTTGTCAATATTAAGACTTTTTGTGTTTTTTAGGTGTCGACTTTTTCCTGGGGAGCGATAGCGAGCCTGTAATTCAAGAGGAATCGACCTTCGGCCGGGACATTATTCTATCGAAAAGGTACACATTTATCTTGAAGGAGGGTCTTGGGGGTGTTTTTTTAAGCTTGGTGGAGGTCTAGGGAGGAAACAAATACAAAATAACAAAAGTATATATAAATGAGTGCATGAATACGCCCATCCCCCCCCCCCCTTTAAATGAGTGGATGAATACGCCCATCCCCCCCCCCCCCCCCCCTTTAAATGAGTGGATGAATACGCCCATCCCCCCCTTTAAAGAGTCATAGTTTTACATAGTTATAATTAAAACGCCTTGGGTCATATATTAATACACTTACCTTGCGTTAATTATCAGGTGCGGTAGTTGTGGTGATGATGATGGTGGTGATGGTAGTGATGAGGTTCGTTGGGGAGCATCTCTTTAGCTTCACAGAGAGAAAGAGAGAGAGGGAGAGGGAGGGAGAGGAAGGAAAAGGGAGATAAATTCGGCTCCTTTCAAATTGTCCTCCGAATCCTCAAGCTTTCGTTTTCTGTATTTATTGTTTTTTATTTATTTTCTTTAAGTTCTATCTCATTACTTCCCTGTTTATCATTGTGTTTGTCTTATTATTGTATTTCTAATTATCTCACGGATTTTTCTTCTTTATTTTTCATTTTTTATGGATTTTATGTGTTTTCGGAATGTTGCCGATATAGAAATTTTGGTGGGTTGATATTTTCACTTGGGAGGGTTTTTTCGCGTTTTATGGTCTCGCTTGGATTATCTTACTATCTTTAAGTATCTTTGATTTTTGGTCGGGGGTCGGGGGATCTTCTATCTCTCTCTACGCATCCTGTCTATTGTCTCTCTCACTTTCTGGTCTCCCTCTCTTTAATTATCTCTAACCGGGGCAGAAAGAGAGAGAGATAGTGAGGGAGGCTGTACGTGTGTGAGAGAGAGAGTTAGAGCGAGTGAGGGTTCTCTTTTCCTGGCGTGTGTGAGAGAGAGTGAGCGAGTGTGTGTGTGAGAGAGAGAGAGTGAGCGAGAGTGGACCTCTCCTCTGGAAGGTTGAGCTGGTACTGGCCCGAACCGGTCTGCGTCTCTCTCTCTCTCTCTCTCGCTCTCTCTGTCTCTGTTTCTCGTCTATCTCTCTCTCTCTCTTTCAACTTGCAGTTAGGTTTATTACCCCTTGAGGATTATGACGCATTTTGACAGTATGCTCTGGCTATTATTAGACGATTTTATTCAGATTAGGAAGGGTGTATGGAAGTCAGAGGATTAATTAACATAGTCTTTACCCATTTCATTCCCACAGATACTTCCTAAGCTGTATGAATTTATTTTAACCCTCGAGGATTATTATGATTTTTGACAATATATGCTGGCAAGTGTTAGAGCAAGGGTTCCCAACCTGGGGTACATGTACCCCCAGGGGTACATTTGCACTTCTCAGGGGGTACATAGGGGTCTGAGAGAATAACCATAGTGTACAAAACATGGTAGTCTAATCTACAGGCAGATTGCACGAAGTTGTGTTTATATCAATTTCCTCATTTCAGTAAGCAAAACTTATATCAAAATTGGCAAGAATGTAGTTACCCGCCTTACACTACGCGGACGCTCGCAATCATGTTCCCGTCTATTTTGACTGCCGTGGGATACAATAATAGGTTGAAGGGGGGCTTTTTCCCCCCTCACCCCCCACGACTTATTGTCATCATCATATATATTGCCAGCAGGGGTCAAATAACAGAAAAAATATACGGGAACTTAACCGCAAGCGATCAACCTATGTAAACATGACGACCGTCGGACCACCGTACTCCCGGATACTACATCCTTCCCTTAAAATTATATCAGTGAGGTGACTATTCCATTTTTTTCACTATTATGTGACTTCCTGCAGCCCACAATCTGTATTGGACGTGAAACAATCAGGTATGTATACCAACTCGGGACAGCTGCAGTACCGCCCGATAATGTCCGAGTATGTGACAGATTAAAATATTGTATAGTCTTTGAGTTCATTTTATTGATAATATCAATACTAAGATCCCTATGCAGTCTACACATACATAATACACATCATAATAACATGATACAAACTTTACATAATTTTATCCATTTTTATCCTAAATTGTTAGGGGTACATGGGTACCTATCAGAATGCCCAAGTGGTACGGGGGAACAAAAAGGTTGGGAACCCCTGTCTACAGTTAGAGGATCATATTCAGATTAGGAAGGGTACATGAAAGTCAGAGGGTAAATTGAGATGGTGTTTACCCTTTTCATTCCCACGGATCCTTCTTAACCCCTTCTGTACCGGTGACGTCTTTTTTACTTTATTCGGGCTACTATTAGACGATTGTATTCAGTTTAAAAGTTCCATCAATTTACAAGCTTCGAACTATCTCACTTAACTCTTTTATAATGACAGATCCTTCTTAAACTGCACAACATCGTTTAAATATAGCTAGAATAAAACTAAAAAGACGTCGCCGGTACAGAAGGGGTTAAGCCCACCTGTAATGAATGGCCTATACTATAGTTGATGAATATTATGTCATCACCATTATGACGTCATCATCGCCTCACAGGGTCAACGCGATACAACTCTACGGTGGGAAAAAGACAGTTTCATTATATACAGTCCTGGGGATTGGTAGACTGGTTGATTGTTGTGAAAGGTAGTTTTATTGTGTGTCTGTGTATGTGTGTGTCAATCTCGCTTTTCTTTTTTATCCTCATTCTTATCTATCCATTAATCTATATGTTGCATGTAACGCTTTTGCAATTATTCGTATTGTGCGTGCGACTCTCTCTCTCTCACTCTCACTCACTCACTCACTCTTTCTTTCTCTCTCTCTCTCTCTCTCTCTCTCTCTCTCTCTCTCTCTCTCTCTCTCTCTCTCTCTCTCTCTCTCTCTCACCAACTTCGCCCTCCAGTGGTACATGCAGAAGTAAAAGTATGGACATTAATTGCTTTTGAGAGAGAGAGAGAGAGGGGGGGGGGGGGATTAAGCAGGAAACAGGAAGGGAAGAGAATGGTACGAAACAAATCTCAAAAGGTCGAGAAGAAGAAGAAGAAGAAGAAGAAGAAGAAGAAGAAGAAGAAGAAGAAGAAGAAGAAGAAGAAGAAGAAGAAGAAGAAGAATAAGAATAAGAAGAGAAAGAAGAAGAAGAAGAAGAAGAAGAAGAAGAAGAAGAAGAAGAAGAAGAAGAAGAAGAAGAAGAAGAAGAAGAAGAAGAAGAAGATTGTAGTATATTTATAGATACATAAAATCCCATTCAACATACTCTTTAGCCATCAGAAACTTACATTACGGTTGCATTTCTGTTTACTATCGGTGTCTACCTCTCCAACTTCCTTATAGAACGAAACTCGCAAGTGGTCAATTAACCCTCAAACTTCCGTACACCCTTCCTAAACTGAATAAAATCGTCTAATAATTGCCAGAACACAACAAATAAATGCGTCATCGTATCTTCCCAGGGTTAATTTCCCCTTCCACTTGTATCGGCAGCCCTGGTTTAGTAGTTTAAGGGCAGGTATTTAGTTTGTTCCCTAGACCTCCATCAAGCTTAAAATTACACCTCCTTGACCCCCTTTCAAGATAAATTTGTACATTTTTCGGTAGAAAAATTTCCCGGCCGAAGGCCGGTTCCTCTTAAATTACAGGCTCGCTATCGCTCGCCAGGATAAAATCGACACCTGAATTGCACGAAAGGTCTTAATATGGGGTGAAAGTTCTAAAAATAGCTAAACTAATGGGGCAAACGTTTTATAATATCAAAAGCAATGGGGATAAACATGAGGGAGAAAGGGGTCAAGAAAAAAATCCCTCAAGTGGAGATCTCCCCTTAAGGGCTAGTGGCCTTGTTTTATTTCTATTAATTAATGTATTCATATATATTTTTTTTAGTTTCCTCGCTAGACCTCCATCAAGCTTAGAAACACACTCCCTAGACCCACCTCCAAGATAAACGTGTACATTTTTCGATAGAAAAATGTCCCGGCCTCCTAAAATGTCAGGCTTCCTATCACTCGCCAGGAAGAAATCGACACCTAAATGACACGAAAGGTCTTAAAAATGACAACGAATGAGGTCGAAAGGTGTTAAAATCGCCAAACTAATGGGCCTGTCTTAAAATCTCAGAACTAATGGGGCTAAACACGAGGGAGAGAGGGGGGGTCCAGAAAAACGACCCATATCCCCTTAAGCCGGCGTCACACGAGCAAGTGTATCGGTTGCCTGTATCGGAGTCTTGAATCCCGCTATAGTCTATCCAATATATTTAGGCCAAACATCTTGACTACAAACTTCTATAACTAAACAGCGACTAGGGTACGCGAGCTAATACTTCTACCAATTGGGACGAATCGGCCAGGAAATAGGTGTGGACATGTTGTTGTTGTTGTTGTTGTTCCCCAGGCTGCCTGGCCGAACAGCCCCAAGGTCCCGAGCAAGGCCAAGGCCATAGAGCGCCCCCACAAAACCCTCCCTGCTTACCACTAACAAACCCCAGGTGACCGAAGCCACTCTAAGGCAGGGAGCTGAGGAGGGCGCGGAAACGCCCGGGAAACCGAAGCCCCATGTATTTGTTCTAGCCCTTTTTGAGTTACAGAGGTGAGGAGTTAGGCTTTCTGACTTACCGTACCTATAATGAATGGACTATCCAAGTTAAGGGCACATGGGCCGCTTTTTTAGAACCCCTTCTCCCTCATGTTTAGCCCCATTAGCTTTCAGATGTTAAGATGTTTGCCCCATTAGTTAGTCGATTTTAAGACCTTTCGCCCCATTTCTTCGTCAATATCTAGACCTTTCGTGCTATTTAGGCGTCGATTTTTTCCGTGGCGAACGATAGTGAGCCTGTGATGTTGAAAGAACCGGCCTCCGGCCGAGACATTTTTCTACCGAAAAATGTACAAATTAATCTAGAAAGGGGATCTAATGGATGTTTTTTTTTTTTTTTTTTTTATTTGATGGAGGTCTAGGGAGGAAACTTGAAAAATAATGAATACATGCAAAAATTGCCCCAAAAGTGAACCATCCCCCCTTAACATGTTATTACCTCCGCTAACGAAGTTGGAGGAGGTTATGATTTTGGCTCTGTTTGTCTGTCAGTCTGATTGTTTGTCTGTAAACGAGATATCTCATTAAGTTATTTACCGATTATCACGAAATTTGGTGGGCAGATTGGATATGCACCAAGGAAAATGTGATTCAATTTAGGAGACGATCAGTAGAAGGTCAAAGTGATGGGGTAAAAGAAAAGGAGGTTCGAAAAATAGCAGCCCACGGATAAGATAGGGTTAAGTGCTTCTGTACCGGCGACGTCTTATTAAATTTATTCCAGCCATATTTAGACAATTGTATGCAGTTTAAGAAGAATCTGTTGTATTATAAAGGGTTAAGTGAGATAGTTCGGAGCCTGTTAATTGCTGGAGGCCCTTTTTAAGCTGAATAATATATTCTCATAGTAACCATAGGCAAGTTAAAAGGGCGGCACCGGTTCTAAAACAGTAAAAGAATGCCTTTGCTTTTATACGACGCTGGCCAAAACAATACTGATATATTGGCCAGCTCTCTCTCTCTCTCGCTTTCGCTATATATTTGTCTATCTATCTCTATCTCTCACTATCAAGAAAAAGAAAATGGATAAGTCACTGGAAAATGTAATACTTCTCTCTCTCTCTCTCTCTCTCACTATCTTAAAGAAGCCAAGCCGGTGGAAAATGCCAGTTTTCTCTCTTAACATCTTAAAAGCGAGGATACCCCCCCCCGGGGGGGGGGGGGGGGGTCACACGGTCTGGTCTATCCTCATTATTAAGGGCAGGTTTTGGGGGTTATATTTCGAGACTCCCATCGCCCTCATGTTTAGACCCTTCGTGCCATTTAGGGGTCTATTTTATCCTGGCGAACGTTAGCGAGCCTGTAACCTGTAAGTTAGGAGAACCAGCCTTCGGTCTATATATTTGTCCAACGAATATATATATTACTAGCAGGGGTACCCGGCGTTGCCCGGGTAATCACCATAATCACCATCACAACTACCACCACTACTACTACCATAATCACCATCATCAATCACTACTACCACACCGGCCTCGACCTCCCTGTGCCTCATTAAACGGCGACCTCGATTTCGGCCGCTAAATGACCTCCGATTTTGGATCTGACCTCATCCGTACCCCCATTTTGGGGGGCTGCGAACAACTTTCGTTCCATACACCTTTTCGATCGGAGGCCTCCTTCTGCCCCAAACGGCCCTTTTTCCGTTTTCGCGCCTATTTTCTCCGTCCCTTTCACCCTGGGGAATTCTATTTTTTCACTAAAACCTGCCTAGGGACCCCCTTACTATGCATACCAAGTATGAACGCTCTAGCTTAAAAACTGCGGCCGCCTATAAAGAACAGACAGACAATCGAAATTATTATATCGAAATTATTATATAGATATATATATATATATATACTGTATATATATAATTATATATGTATATATATTTATATATATATATATATATATATATATATATATATATATAGAGAGAGAGAGAGAGAGAGAGAGAGAGAGAGAGAGAGAGAGAGATATTATAAATGCGAGAGAGAGGGAGAGAGAACAGAACGTAATTCCTGATCTGTCCCTCATATATCCTCTATTATTATTAGAACTGGTGTAATAATTGTCCCTCAGTGTAATGGGAGGGTGTAATGGCTGTGTTG